>SJYC01078715.1:0-36972 GCA_006408675.1 Madoqua kirkii
TGTAAGACACATAAAGCACAAGTAAGTGCATATAATTGACACTGAATGATTGCAATAAATGGCTGTATAAAATCCATTTTGCCATACATTTTGTATAATGTGACATAAGCTATTCTTTTGTTTCTTTTCCTCCTTTTTGGACTTTAATTTTCAGTTAGTCATTGGCTTAAATCTTATCTTCCACCATAATGGTAGAAATTAATGGAATAAAAGGAGTCTATTCAAAGACAAATTATCATTTGACTGATCTGTTTCAGTAAGTGCAAATTCCCTCTGCACCTATTAAAAGGTTTAGAACAATGAAAAAAAAAGTGTTAAATAAAATTGTGTTTCCTTTCTTAGACCATAAAACTTTCATTTATTTCATCTGTTAAACCCTTTTGTAAATACAGTAATTTTGAAGCTTTCCAATATTATGTGATACATATTTTGGCATAGAAGCTATTCTGGATTTCTTCCATGGTACTTTAATTTTGTGGTTCAGTGAGCAAAACTAAGATTTCTCCAGGAGGATTTGTACTTAAAACGTCAGGGGTGTACTGCCTGATGAGACATTCAATCTTTTCCCTTGATGAGAGTGTCTGGTCAGAAAAGCCTTCTTGTTTTTAAACTCAGAAAAGGTTTTAAAGAAAATTACCACCCAAATAGTAAAACACAACCAAGCTTTTCTCAGTACTATGCACCATACAACATCACAATCCAATACAAGTTTAGTAAAGGTTTTCAGAGACTGTTATTTGTTATGATAAAATATACCTCTCTGTTTTCTTCATTTAACCTCTTAACCTCAGAGTAGTGTTCAGAAATTCCATGCCAGAGAGTAAGTTAACAATGACATATGTTATATTATTAAATCCTCAAAACAATCAAATGAAGTAGGTCTTAGTAAATGTCATCTGCAGAGGAGAAAGGAGTGCTAGAAAAATTAGCTAATAGACCCAGTGCCAAATAGATGATGAATGATGCCTCTGGGAATCAGAGTCATGTATTTTTGATACCCAGACCTCAAATAAGTCAAATATTTGAATAAAATAAGACAATTTACAATTCAATTAATCAAATCCTGTGGACAGAGAAGCCTTGTGGGCTACAGCCCATGGAGACATAAAAGAACCAAACTTAGCAAGTAAACAACAACAACAATATTTAATATTGTCATCTATTGCACAGTTTCTGGTCAATAACTTTACCAAACCCTACCTTCCCTCCAGGTTCTCATAACACGATATGTCTTATACCCTTGAGTATATGACCTCCTCTTGCAAGTTTTGGTCCACTTCAGTTCTAATGCTCTCTCTTTTTATCCTTATCTGTTCTATTCAGTTAAGGAGCTTCTCAAATCCTGTACCTCATCTTGAAAGACTCTTCTCTTCCTAAGTGTCTGAGAAACCTGCATACTGAGGAGTGCTGCTGGCTAGAAGACAGTGTCATGGACCAACCCTGGGTTTGACTCCTAATTCCCCACTGTTAGGAGGAGGAAAGTTTCCTCTCCCCCTATTGGTTTTTCTGGCTGGTTGAAGAATTAAATTGACAATAGACAGTTAAAGCATTACAGAAAAGTTTAATAACAAGTATACATGGGGGACCTGGAGAAGAAATGGCAACCTACTCAAGTATTCTTGCCTGGGAAATTCAATGGACAGAGAAGCCTGATGGATTATAGTCCATAGGGCTGCAAACAGTAAAATTGGTGACTAAAAAGCAACAACACATGGGGGACACCCAGGAAAATTGAGTAACTCACCAAAATGGCTGAGTTCAGTTCAATTCAGTTCATTTGCTCAGTCCTGTCTGACTCTCTGCAACCCCATGGACTGCAGCATGCCAGGCCTCCCTGATCGTCACCAACTCCTGGACCTTACTCAAACTGATGTCCACTGAGTCTGTGATGCCATCCAACAATCTCACCCTCTGTCATCCCCTTCTCCTACTGCTTTCAATCTTTCCCAGCATCAGGGTCTTTTCCAACAAGTCAGTTCTTCCCATCAGGTGGCTAAAGTATTGCAATTTCAGATTCAGCATCATTTCATCAATGAATATTCAGGACTGATTTCCTGTAGGATGGACTAGTTGGATCTCTTTGCAGTCCAAGGGACTCTCAAGAGTCTTCTCCAATACCATAGTTTAAAAGCATCAGTTCTTTGGTGCTCAGCTTTCTTTTTACATTACAACTCTCACATCCGTACATGACTACTGGAAAAACCATAGCTTTGACTAGACAAACCTTTCCTGGTGAAGTAATGTCTCTGCTTTTTAATGATAGGTTGGTCATAACGTTTCTTCCAAGGAGAAAGCGTCTTTTAATTTCATGGCTGACATTACCATCTGCAGTGATTTTGGAGCCCAAGGAAATAAAGTCAGCTACTGTTTCTACTATTTCCCCTTCTATTTGCCATGAAGTGATGAGATCAGATGCCATGGTCTTAGTTTTCTGAGTGTTGAGTTTAAGCCAACATTTTCACTCTCCTCTTTCACTTTCATCAGGCTCTTTAGTTCTTCTTCACTTTCTGCCATAAGGGTGGTGTCATCTGTATATCTGAGGTTAATGATATTTCCCTGAGAAATCTTGATTCCAGCTTGTCCTTCATTTAGCCCAGCGTTTCTCATGAGGTACTCTGTATATAAGTTAAATAAGCAAGGTGATGATATACAGCCTTGATGTACTGCTTTCCCTATTTGGAACCAGCCTGTTGTTCCATGTCCTCTTATAACTGTTGCTTCTTGACCTGCATACAGATTTCTTGAGAAGCAGGTCAGGTGGTCTGATATTCCCATTTCTTGAAGAATTTTCCACAATTCGTTGTGATCCACACAATCAAAGGTTTTGGCATAGTCATTAAACAGAAGTAGATGTTTTTTCTGAAACTCTCTTCTTTGATGATCCAATGGATGTTACCATTTTGATCTCTGGTTCCTCTGCCTTTTCTAAATCCACCTTAAACATCTGGAAGTTCACAGTGCACAAGCTATTGCTGCCTGGCTTGCAGAATTTTGAGCATTACTTTGCTAGCATGTGAGATGAGTGCAATTGTGTGGGAGTTTGAGCATTCTTTGGCATTGCCTTTCTTTGAGATTGGAATGAAAATTTATGGTTCCAGTCCTGTGGCCACTGCTGAGTTTTCCTAATTTGCTGGCATATTGAGTACAACACTTTCACAGCATCATCTTTAAGGATTTGAAATAGCTCAACTAGAATTTCATCACCTCCTCTAGCTTTGTTTGTAGTGATGCTTCCTAAGGTCCACTTGAATTCACATTCCAGGATGTCTGACTAGGTGAGTGATCACACCATTATGATTATCTGGGTCATAAAGATCTTTTTTGAACAGTTCTTCTATTTTCTTGCCACCTCTTCTTAATATCTTCTGCTTCTGTTAGGTCCATATCATTTCTATCCTTTATTGAGCCCTTCTTTGTATGATGTGTTCCCTTGCTATCTCTAATTTTCTTGAAGAGATAGCTAGTCTTTACATTCTATTGTTTTCCTCTATTTCTTTGCATTTTCACTGAGGAAGGCTTTCTTACCTTTCCTTGCTGTTCTTTGGAACTCTGCATTCGAATGGATATATCTTTCCTTTTCTCTTTTGCCTTTCTTTTCTCTTCTTTTCATAGCTATTTGCAAGGCCTCTTCATACAACCATTTTGCCTTTTTGCATTTATTTTTCTTGGGGATGGTCTTGATTCCTGCCCCCTGTGTCGTGAACCTCCGTCCATAATTCTTTAGGCACTCTGTGTATCAGATCCAATCCCTTGAATCTATTTGTCACTTTTACTGTATAAAGAATTTGATTTAGGTCATACTTGAATGGTCTAGTGGTTTTCCCTACTTTCTTCAATTTAAGTCTGAATTTGGCAATAATGTGTTCATGATCTGATCCGAAGTCAGCTCCCAGTCTTGTTGCTGACTGTATATATCTTCTACATCTTCTACATCAGACTGAATATAATCAGTCTGATTTTGATATTGACCCTCTTTTGATGTCCATGTGTAGAGTCTTCTCTTGTGTTGTTATAAGAGGGTGTTTATTATGACCAGTGCATTCTCTTAGCAATACTCTTAGCTTTTGCCCTATTTCATTGTGTACTCCAAGGCCAAATTTGCCTGTTACTCCGGGTATTTCTTGACTTCCTACTTTTACATTCCAGTCCTGTGTAATGAAAAGAACATCTTTTTTAAATGTTAGTTCTAAAAGTTCTTGTAGGTCTTCACAGAACCATTTAACTTCAGCTTCTTCAGCATTACTGGTTGGGCCATAGACTTGGATTAATGTGATGTTGAATGGTTTACCTTGGAAATGAGCAGAGGTCATTCTTTTGTTTTTGAGATTGTATCCAAGTACTGTATTTTGGACTCTTTTGTTGACCATGATGGCTACTCCATTTCTTCTAAGGCATTCTTGCCCATAGTAGTAGATATAGTGATCCTCTAAGTTAAATTCACCCAATCCAGTCTACTTTAATTCACTGATTCCTAAAATCTTGATGTTCACTCTTGCAATCTCCTGTTTGACCACTCCCTGTTTGACCAAAATGGCTGAAGCCCTCACCTTAACTACCATTTTCATCTGAGAACAGAAGAGGATGTTGGAGATAGTGGCTTTGGAACTTCAATGGAGAGGAAGGCAATTGAATGTAGATGGAAAAGCACATTTTTGATGAACATATGTTTGCTGGCCCTGCAGAGACAATGGGGCACAGAGTGGATGCTGATCTTTAGGACTTGTATAGAACTTTCCCTACCACAATGGCCCTTATTCTTTGCTGATATCTCTGGTGATATCTCTATTCTGGGAACAGGTTCTCTGTACAATTTTTTAAGAGTTATTAATGAGGAGGTCTAAGTGTCTTCCTGAATCTTTTGGGCCTTAATTGCTTTCAGTTTGGAATAATATGCACAGCATAGAAATTTAGGGATGTCAAGTTTTGCCTCTCTGTATCACAAATCCCCAGCCCAGTTTCATATCCTTCTTTTCCCTTATATAAGACCAAGCCAATTATGGACATTTCTAGGGAATCACGTGTTTGTTGTCGGTTGAAAAGTGAATGTGTAGATCAGGAATTATTTCAAGAAAAAGAAAAAAAAAGCTATAATACTTCTGAACTCACCTACTGTTGACTGAAGGACTTTGTGATTTGTCCTATTTACTTAATTAACCCTGAAGTTTCCTGATTGGCTATGAGAAAAGCAGGAAGAAAATCAGTGGGGAAAGTGTTTGCTTACTAATAGCTAAAAATCAAAGAGGAAACAATTTTCCATTTATTTGCCAGACTAGAGAAAATCATTCTAATTTGGGGAATAAGCCCTTATTACCTAATTAACAGATTCTACTCTAAAAAGGTTTAGGCACAGAATAAATAGAAAGCTTAACTGAACAGAATACATAGAAGAAGACTCAGAAGTCCTTTAATACTTCTGAGCTTCTGTTTCACCATTTACAAAATTAATGGATTGGATAATGTCATTTCTAAAATATCTTTCTACTTAAATGATTTATAATCTACACTCTGACCAATGAAATCTCTGACAACCGGGCTCTCAGGAGGATCATTGTAAAGACATATTTAAGAGAATGTGTTTATGCAGATTAATATTCATCAACTGGAAAATTTTTGTCTATCTTTGTGTCTATGTCTGTATTGTCAACAGAAAGAAAAACACTCATATGAGAGCTGTGAGTTTCAGTCTTATTCGGGGACCAGACTGAGGATCACAGCCCAGAAGGCAGCTTTCAGGATCTGTTCCAAACTGTTTTTATATGTGTGTTTGTGTTTGTGTGTGTGTGTGTGTGTAGAGAGAATTTTGACCA
Source organism: Madoqua kirkii (assembly GCA_006408675.1). Classification (NCBI taxonomy): domain Eukaryota; kingdom Metazoa; phylum Chordata; class Mammalia; order Artiodactyla; family Bovidae; genus Madoqua; species Madoqua kirkii. The sequence goes on from SJYC01078715.1 coordinate 5,808, forward strand.
AAAAATACACACGGTCAAGCATACATCTAGATAGAAGGTTATTGCTAGTCATGAGAAACATATATCTCAGTTGATGACTTTAGTGCTTTTCTATGTATGGGAAGATGCAGACATCTGGGTTTATAATTTTTTTTTCTTGAAATATAACTAAGAATCTGTTTTCTCAAAGCTCAGAGTGTCATATCCTATTCTTCACCCTGAATTCTTTTTAAGGTATGCTGTAGGTCAGTCACTGCAGTGGCTAAGGACTTGATCCTTACAGAACTGGTTGGTGTGCAAGAATTCTTTGTTTTACGATATCTGTATACACACGCACACACACACACACACATACACACTACCACTGATTGGATTTTGCGTTTATTCTCAACATTTATCCGTGGGAAAATATTTACTGTCTACCTTAAAAGATACTAAATAAATAGAATTAGTGGAAGTGTTAGTCTCTAGCTGTAACCAAGTCTTTGTGACCTCAGCTCTTCTGTCTATGGAATTCTCCAGACAAGACTGTTGGAGTTGTTAGCCATTCCTTTCTCTAGGGGATCTTCTTGACCCAGGGATCAAATCTGGGTCTCCTGCATTGTAGACAGATTCTTTATATCTGGCCCACCTGGGAAACCCCTCATCTGATCTTTTTATGGGTACATGTGTTGTAGGTAAAGGGGTGGAAATTTCATATTTAACCCATTATTACTGTCTGAGAAGGTAGGCCATCAATGGGATAAAATGCAATATCAGTGTATTCAGAAAAGAAAAGTCTTTTTTGTTTGTTTGTTTTCTGGCTACAAAGAAGAGGATGTTAAAATCAGCATATAGTTGTATTTCTGCAGTTGGATGAATAATGAAAAAGTCCAGAGGGAGATAAGAGTTGGAACAAAGACCCAGTGGTTAACAGCAAAGGATATATTCAAAGGGGCTCAGTGGTAAAGAATTCTTTTGCCAATGCAGAAGACATAGGAGACACAGGTTCAGTCCCTAGGGAGGGAGTGTCCCCTGAAGGAGGAAATGGCAACCCACTCCACTATTCATATCTGAAAAAAATCCTGTGGGCAGAGGGGCCTGGCAGACTATAGTCCATGGGGTTGCAAAGAGTCAGACACAACTGAGCAACTCAGCACATGCATATCCAAAAGAAGGTAAAGAGCTCAATTTGACTGTCTTTAAAAAATTAAGGGAAGAATATGAGCCTGAATGTCAGATCATACTCAAGGAATGATCAATTTTAGTTTATTTTGGTTGTCACTGGGATGCAATTGAAAGATTTTAAGGATTTATGCAATTAAAATATGAATTAGAGATGAACTGGAAAAAGAGCTGATTAGAAGTGAAAAAAGACTTTTAGAAATTATTGTTATCATTGAATAAACTATTCAAATCATGTCTGAAAAGAGAAAGGGAGAATCACTTAGACCTAATGACTAATTGCATAACAGAGGGTATGGAAAAGAAAACATGATTTTGAAATGGTCTTAAGAAGAGTGGCCTTTGAATGAAATAGAGGAGACAAGAAATTCTGCAGTTTGACAAGCAGATTGTTGCACTTGCAAGTCTTGATAAAGAGATTTTGCCTATGAAATATTTTAGATTCATTTGCAAAAGAAATAAATATTGAATTAGGTGTCCTTCTTTTTAGCTTGCAATATTATGTGAGATAAAATAATTTCATCTTTAAATGAGGAAACTGAAACTCAGGTAGGTTACATGGCATGTTCAAAGCCACACACTGGGGATTCCCCAGGGGTCCAGTGGTTAGGACTCCACCTTCACTGCAAGGGCCCTGATTTGATCCCTGATCAGGGAACTAAGATCCCACAAGCATCAGCATGGCCAAAAAGAGTCATAATTATTCAACAATTGTGCTCAGATACATATTCTGTTTCAACTTTTTTCTGAGAGTTTTGGTGAGAAAGAAATTGAAAGAACAGTACTCTAAAGATATTGGTTTGTATGTTTGTCCTAATGTAGAAGTAGGAAAACACAGTGTTAAATGAAAATAGTTTCATCTGCTGATGACTCCAGGTTTGGGAAGAGACTAATGAGAATGGGACCAAAGTTCCATTCTCATTAGGGAAGGAGAGGGACTATTTTTCCTTTAAGACAGGAGCGAAGTCACAGAAATGGAATCATGGAGGTGTGAATCAAGAAACTGGAGTGCTTTAGAGATGAATATGAAAGATTTCTGGAATAATAAGATGAAACAGATGAATTTCTGAGAAAAAAACAGATGAGAAATATAAAATGATTATATAGTGATATCAACCATCAGTCCATGACTTTCTAAAACAATGAATAAGGACCAGGAGGCCTTGTTGATACAATGAATATCTCTTAAGTAAAGTTGTGTTGTGTTACCTATAAATTAAAATTAGTACACTCAGGTCAAACATGATTTTATTTTGCAGAGTAACACATTGTTTCCAGAGAGCTAGTTAAAACTGTCATTTCTCTGCAGCTTCTTCCAGATTCTCATTGCTTACAGACTGCCAGCTCTGAAGCTTACCAGATGGTGATGTTTTCCAAAGTGATCTCTCTAAATGAGCCACACACATCTTTACTTTTCTTCATTAACTATATAACAATATAATAAGTAGACAAATGACCACCTTTCACACTTATAATGGATACTAGAGTGGGTTGCCATTCCCTTCTCCAGGGACTCTTCTGGACCCAAGGATCAAACCTATGTCTCTTTCATTGGCAAGCAGTTTCTTTTACCAATGAGTCACAAGAGAAGCCTGTGTTGAATTATGCTTTTCATAAAATGTGAGCTTTCTTCATCACTAAATGGTGATTACATGTACAGAAGAGCACAAGAACAAAGTATGAGAGATAAGACTTACTGAATTGTAAATCACAGAAAAGATAAGTCACATTAAGCTATGGTAGTCAGGGAGGATGAGTTGGAGTCATCTTGATGACTTGGAAGTCAAGAAGGATGTGAGATGAAATTGACCTTTGAATTTAGAAATATGAAGCATATAGAATAAGGAATTATGAATAAAGTAGGAGTGGAGAGTTATGTTTCTGGAACAAAGGATAAAATAATTTGACAATTTTATATGAGTTAAATGGATATTGGTGGAAAAATAGACTGGCATTAGATGGTAGAGTATAAGTCACATTAAGCTATGGTAGTCAGGGAGGATGAGTTGGAGTCATCTTGATGACTTGGAAGTCAAGAAGGATGTGAGATGAAATTGACCTTTGAATTTAGAAATATGAAGCATATAGAATAAGGAATTATGAATAAAGTAGGAGTGGAGAGTTATGTTTCTGGAACAAAGGATAAAATAATTTGACAATTTTATATGAGTTAAATGGATATTGGTGGAAAAAAAGACTGGCATTAGATGGTAGAGGGTTATATTATTCATGAAATAAATAAAATAAAAGTTAAGCGATGTCTAAGGTATTCCAGGTAGGGATTTGGAAGATTAGTTTGGAATGGGAAGAAAACAGAGGAAAAGAAAATAGATGAAAAATGTGATGATCTACCTATACATGAAGTCCATTGACCTGGCCAGACCCATAGTAGAGGAATTTAAAAAAAAAAAACAGCAAAAAAATATCATGAGAAAGAGGTTTAAAAGAGAAAGAGATGTTCTGTTCATAAAAAGATATAGCACAGAATGGTATGGGAGAATTAAAGTGATTGGTATATTCAGACAAGGATTATGATATAAATAAAGTATAAGAGAAGTGAGTTGAAATGAAGTTGGAAAAGGTAATCAGAGCTAAGATGCAAAAGATCATTTTTTAAAAAAAAACAGCTTTACATTTATCTTGCATAGAATGGGGACTCAGAAAACTTATTTTGAACAAAAAAATAGACATAAGAATAAAGCGAAGTTTTGTTTGGTTGTAAGGGTAGGTGATAGGTCAAATTTGAGCTTATTTGGGCTTCCCTGGTGGCTCACCTGGTAAAGAATCTGGCTGCAATGCAGGAGACCTGGTTTCAACCCCTGGGTTGGGAAGTTCACCTGGAGAAGGGAATGGCTACCCAACCAGTATTCTGGTCTGGAAGATTCCGTGGAGTGTATAGTCCATGGGGCCACAAAGAGTCAAACACGGCTGAGAAACTTTCACTTGTTTGGGTGAAGAAGCAGCAGCAGCAGTAGAGCAGAAAACTAAAAGTACAAAGCTTGATCAGTAGTTGGGAGAGCATTCTGAATGATGAACTCAAGAGAACAGGGGGATGGCAAGGTTGTCATATAAAAGAATGTGATTAGAGAGTTAAAGATAAATGTAAATTATGTAAAGGCAGAAGCAAGATCCAGATTATGTCCATCTGAACCATTATACAAATATATAGAATTGAAAGCCTCTGGTGCAGAATAAGTTCAGTGAAAGTGAAAGTCTCTCAGTCGTGTCTGACTCTTTGAGACCCTGTGGAGTATACAGTCCATGGAATTCTCTAGGCCAGAATACTGAAGCAGGTAGGCCTTTTACTTATCTAGAGGATCTTCCCAACCCAGAAATCAAACCCAGGTCTCCTGCATTGCAGGTAGATTCTTTACCAGCTGAGCCACAAAGGAAACCCTTGCTAAGAACAGGTTACTGCTAAGTCACTTCAGTTGTGTCCGACTCTGTGTGACACCATAGACGGCAGCCCACCAGGCTCCTCAGTCCCTGGGATTCTCCAGGCAAGAAAACTGGAGTGGGTTACCATTTCCTTCTCTGACGCATGAAAGTGAAAAGTGAAAGTGACATCGCTCAGTCGTTTCCGACTCTTAGTGACCCCATGGACTGCAGCCTACCAGGCTCCTCCATCTATGGGATTTTCCAGGCAAGAGTACTGGAGTGGGGTGCCATTGCCTTCTCTGAAAAACAGGTTAAGGAATTATTAGATCCAGCTCATCACTGTATTTATTTTTTGTTACCTACTATTATAACATGGATGAATGTATTTCTATGGATTGTGAACAGAATGATTGAAAAGGATAGCATAGACAACTGGATTTCATAGACCAAAAAATAAATGATTAAAGGAAATTTGCAAAAGAATGGGCTACAGTTGGCAACAAGGATCCAAGAGAATGTTGGATTGTATACATAGAGGGTAGGAAAAGGAGGATCTTCTCTTATAAAAGGTTTAGGAAAGTGATATCAGAAATATGTTAGGAAGTGGACAAAGAATTCTAGCAGATGACTAAACGTGTAGATAAATTTCTTTACAACACAAAATATGAAAATAGTAACTGCTATGAATCCTTTGCCCATTAAAAAACACATTAGAAAACAATTTCAGGATGTTTATGGATCCTCTGAACACCATCCATGGACTTTAGAAGGAAGCTCAGCAGGTGAAGGGCTGGGCTAATTCAGAATAGTAGTACAGGAAGAGTAAGGTGTCTAGAGAATGTGAGGACAAATACAAATTGAAAAGAAGAGGCTTAATTCTCCATGTTGAAAATAAGGAAAGATTTCTCTACCCTCTTTTTTCTGAAATTATTTCCTTTAGAAAATTTGTGCTTTCTCTTTGAAATGTATATAAATCCTTTGAAGAATTGCTAGGCCTTTTGTTGGAAAGTTTGGAAATCTCTTTTCATTGGGAATGACTCTCTGGGAGGTAGGAACCACATTCTCAAAATTTTAATATTGGAGATAGCCCCCACATCTCCCACTTTCTGTAGAAAAAGGGCACTTTGCTTACCTTGCAAAATTATCTCTTGTTATAAAGATGTAACAAGTTAGTTTTCCCTCTGGAGAATCCTAGTCAATTGACAAGAGATGGTCACTCCAACTGCCAGGCAAAGTTAGAAAAAACTGTGTATGACAAATGGTATTGCGAAGTCCTCTTACTTGAGGCAGTTGCTGTCTCCCTTGAAAACTTGTGTGTCAAGAGTTTATGGGGGAAGGAAAATAAATCTCCCCCTACTCTTCTAGATTATTCCCTGACACTCCTCCTCTAATCAAAGACAGATTAACATGGGGAAAAATAGTTTATTAGCATGTCTAGTTCCAGTATACATGGGCGATACCCAGAAAGATTGAAACACTTCTCAAAATGGCCCAAGCCACCACCTTAAATACCATCTCTAGCTAAAGAGAAAAGATGATGTTGGGGGAAAGGAGAAGCTACTTCTGAAATGTTACTAGGGAGAATACAATAATCAAGGGTATGTTTTTTTTTTTAAATTTTATTGAAGCACAGTTGATTAAGGGTGCTGACTTAAAAAATGTACGACATGAGAGGTGTGAGTTAAGTTCTATTCAGGTCAATATGAAGATTGTGGCCCAGGAGAAAGCACCTCAGATAGCTCTGAGAAACTATTCCAAAGGGGTCTGAGGGAAGGGCAGCATATATCTGATTTTGGCAAACAGGGAATGCCTGCAGTTAAGCACATTTATGCTTTTAGAAAGTTTTTGCTAGTCTTGTGAAGCTTCTGTTAGTCATGAGAAACAGTTGTCACCATGAAGGATCTTAGTGCTTTTCTAGATATGAGGAGACACAAGAATTGGGCTCATAAAATCAGATCCTGAGAATATCTAACTGTCTGAAGGCATGCTTTGTTCCAGAGAACAGCATGCCGAATTTCTACTCTCCACCCTGAGCTCCTGGAGAGGGTGTTTGAGGTCAGCAACTGCAGCAACAAATGATTTAACCCTTGTAGAGGTATATGGTGGAGAAGGCAATGGCACCCCACTCCAGGACTCTTGCCTGGAAAATCCCATGGATGGAGGAGCCTGGAAGGCTGCAGTCCATGGGGTCGCTAAGAGTTGGAAACGACTGAGCGACTTCTCTTTAACTTTTCACTTTCATGCGTTGGAGATGGAAATGGCCACCCACTCCAGTGTTCTTGCCTGGAGAATCAATCCCAGGGATGGGGGAGCCTGGCCGGCTGCCACCTATGGGGTCTCACAGAGTCGGACACGACTGAAATGACTTAGCAGCAGCAGCAGCAGCAGCAGCAGCAGCAGCAGCAGCACCTGTGACAAGTGCTACTTTGTGGTTGACAAGGGTATGGTTTTAATGTAGGTTTAAGCCCATGCCTTCTCTATTGATAAGACTTTCTAGCGGTTTATACATCCTTTTCTTCAAGGTACAGAGGGAGACACCCTTACCAATGAAGATCTCCCTTGTAAGTGTAAATGTCTATTATAAATTTGTTGATTTTCAGAGTTCTTTCTTTGCTGTTTCTTAAAAATAATTAGCCTAAACTCTTTCCGCCAAAGAGATATATTTTGGGGGCATATTCTGCTCCCCTTCAAGCTATGTCTACATGGCTACTTAGAAGTAGAGATTTCTTTCTGTTTTTGCAATCTCTTAGCAAATTGCCTGTGATGTGCATCATATTATGATTTAATGCTTTTTCAATAATAAAAGTGTTTTCTCTCTCAACTACCTTTGTGGAGGTGATTTCTGAGATAGGGATAGATTTTATTTTTAATTATATTTCCCCTTCAAGGGATGGGTAAGGACTGCATATTTGAGAGAGTTTAACAAAAGTCAACTTTCTAATTACAATTTGAGGCAAAACTATTCCAGGAAATCTATTACTCATAAGTATCAGCAGTTGATTGTGACACCTGCAGCTTAAGCCTAGAGAGCCGAACAAAGTGACTCAGAATTTCCGTTTTAGCTCAGAGTCTATGACTTTCTCATCCTGATTTTCTTCATGGAGTAGAAGAGCTTGACCTAATTAACTTCTCTCATTTCATTCATGAATACACTTTATGGCAGTGATTCATTACTTTTTGTGTCAATACATACTACCTTCATATAGTAACAATTTTAGTCCCTAATTTATATCAAGGATTATACAGGTGATGTTTCACTGTGTGTATGCCAAACATCAAATATAGTAGGGACAGTTTTGAAATTTGAAATTTGGTTACGATTAAACCCTCTCTCAAATATTCATCATTGCTTATGCTGATTTAAAGGAAAACACACAACATAAAAGTTGAGAGCTTAAATTTTAGTCAGGGGCCTTACTGAGGACTATAGTCTAAGAGACCACCTCTTAGAACCTCTGAGAAAACTGTTCTAAAGGGGTAGGGGAGAAGCCAGTATATATATAATTTTTGGCAAGAAAGTATGTGTAACCAAGTATATATCTTGGTAAATAATCAGTCTAGTCACAAAGAACAGATATCTCAAATTAATGATTTTAGTGCTTTTCCATGTATGGAAAGATGCAGGCATCTGGGTTCATAAAATCCTTCCTGACATATACATCTAACTAACTAAGGAGCCTGTTTTTCCAAGCACTAAGTGCCTCATTGTGTCTTTCATCCTCAGTCAGTATGTCAATGATGACAGGGGCTAATGACTTAAATCTTGCAGAACTGGTGGGTGAGAACATTCTTTGTTTTAGAACTATTTTATCTTTCCTTACAGTATTTCCTGTTTTCCTTCTTTTCTCCTGGAGTCTTTCCATCCTTTGCTAATTTGTTACCTGCCAGAAGATTGTTTGTATATTTCTTATGTGCACAGTTCTTTGTAAATGCACACTGGTGTCTTCATTTTCTCTTGATTAGGGTTTCAGTTTCTTTCTAACCACTATAGCCTCTGGCTTCATTCACTTTTCTTAGGAGTCCCACAGTATGTACACTAATGTTATGGCAAATGCATTTCTTTTCTTTTTGTCCAGAAGCATAGTTTCTGTATTAGGGCTTCCTGGGTGTGTGATCCTTTGCAGCAATATTTGATAAGCTGGCACTGTAGAAAGCCTGTGCCTTGACTAAAGATTTCCAAGTTTCACTGGCATCCTACCCAGATGAACCATCATTGAATCTTCATTTGTTCTTGAGCTGACAGTACTAAACAAAAAGCTCCTGCTTCATGAAGTAGCTTTAAAAAAATCATTTTAATTGACTCCTTTTGATATTACACAGTGGTTACATCCTCCACACAGAGTACTGGAGATACAGTGATTACAATAAGAATGGAATAAGCAATATGAACATAATGAATGAGGTATGGGAGGGATCTTGAAAGGCTTTTAAGTCAGCTCTTTTTTCTCTTAAAAAGATTTCTTGTTCTTTATCAGCCTCTGCTTTAAGGAGGCAAAGAAACAATGGCCTCTTAACAGTATTTGTGAGGTGACCTTTTCTGTCTTCTGTGTCTGAATAGAAAACTATAACTCCCTGGAGCTAGAATCAAAGAAACCTTGTGGAAAAAAGCAGCAAAGACCCCAGGCAGCTCAGGCCTTGGACCATTATTTCCAGGAAAAAAAAATATATATATATATATAAACAAAAGTTTCAGAAATAACATAAATTCAGACTTCTCGAACTATTCATCATATCTGATTTAATGGGATCATTATAACTAGCGTTCAGCATGTGATAATAGCATCTAACACATAGATTTTTTTTATTTTGACTGCTGAATGAATAATGATCCATGATTTGAGTTTTCCTAATGGCTCCTTAATATCAACTCTTTGGGCAAGAAAAGCTGGTAGAATGTATGACATTTATTTTATATTAGCAGCAGGGAAAAATGTGCCTGTTTGTAATCAAGGTAGGTTTTTACATCGCAGCTCTAATGATTTCTCATGAAAAAGTGGATGGTTACCAGGAATGCATCTCCAGTGTGAGTATCAAATGGTAGCATATTAGCTAGCAATGGAAGAAAAAGTACAGACACAAGCACACTACTGCTGATTTATAAAGCAAGCAAAATCTGGTGCTTTTCGAAGAATTCATCACTTAATGGAAGACTTCACAAGCTACAAATTGATGGGCTAGGGTTTTCCTTCTCTGTGCTAAAAATTATTTAGAGCAGAAAGAAGACATTCTTTCCCCCCCATTCTTACCCATGACTCTCCCTAAAACTGCACTCTCTGTAGTTTTTGGTGTGATGTAGGGAAAGGACATTATTTCTTTTGGCATCTAGCCTTAAGGACATTTTTAAATGAGCAATAATGTTTTTGTGTCCCTTCCTGTAGAGCTTTTCTGAGTCTCTTAATATTGGATCATATTAATTAGATGACTCTATTTGTTGCTGACATCAGAGGAAACCTCATCTGCAGGAGGGCTCAGAGTGTGACGACAAACTCTCAACCTAATCCAAGACAAGGAATGGCACTTAGACATGGTGTATAGTGTTTAAATAGCTTGGGGTTAGTTGTAGTCCACTCTCCCGCTCAGATTATGAAATATGGTAACCTTTGTTTTTAGCTGTTTCAGCTAAATGCTTTGGACTCCCATACTCCCTCTGGTAAGAGTATTTTTTTGGTCATCATTTCTCTTACAGTCTTGAGTTCACAACTGCATTTTGGGTTTACTATGTAAATTCATATACTCTTGCTCCCTAATAGTTGTGATTCAGTGTTTTAATATCTTCTTTCAGAGAAAAAGAATACTACCTTAGCATTTCCCTATTGGAAAGAACAAGGTTTTTTCCTCCTTGTCTCTTTCCTCTAAAAATCTTCCATGTGTTTCCTGCTGTCTCCTTTTTTTCAGCTCTCATTTTCACTAGTAGTAGCCAGGAGACGTATATGCTTTTTAAGTGAAACCTTCCCAGCCCCAGAATAAAGCTAATTCCATGATTACAAAGCCTTTCACTTCCTGCCCACCTGCAATGACCATGCCAACACAGACATACGGAGCTGGGCTTTTATTCAGCGTTGCAATTATGATCATTAACGCTAATTTTAATCTCTTTGATTTATTTCTCTTGCCTGTGAAAAAATTATTAATGATTCTTCTCAAGTGCATATGAGCAAACGGAGGGAAGAAATGTTGAAATTTACTCAATGGTGCTCAAAATTACGTGAGGGCTATAGTTACCTGTGGAGTTTTTTAGAAAGTACTGTGGGAACTCAGGAATTTGTGTTTTTAACAAATGCATCAGTTTCTTCAAGTGCACTGATTACCAGACTTACATTTGGGAACCTCTATCAAACAACAAAATTGGTTATAACCACAGAGACTATGTTATCCGTATTAGTTTTTAATTCACTTTAATGACTACTCTGTTCAAAATTAGCTTTGAATCAAGAACAACAGTTCTATTTTCAGAAGTGTTAAAATGAGAAGTTTTTCCTTAAGGCAATTTTTTTTTTCATCTAAAAAAGTAAGTATAACAGCATCCTTGTAGTTATGGTGGTTTTAATTTTTTTGGAAGGTTTGTTTTCTCATGCCAGGTTTCTTTTCATATTTCAAGTTGTGATACCAGAAGCCAGGTGTCATAATACACAATTCTGTCCAAGACTGAATTAAATTCCTCTTTACGTCAGGGGAATCAGTATTATTTCTGAGTAAAAGAAATAATAGCAATTTTTTAAAATTAGTTTTTATTAGAGTATAGTTGATTTGCAATGTTGTGCAAATTTATGCTGTATAGCACAGTGATATATATTATGCCATATATATATATATATATATATATATATATATATAAAACACTTTTTTAGATTCTATTGAGGAGAGTTCCCTTAGCTATGCAGTAGTGTATATATGTCAATTCCAATCTCCTAATTTATCCCTCCCCTCTCCCGCTCTTGGTAACCATAAGCTTGTTGTCTGCATTTGTGACTCTATTTCTGTTTTGTAAATAACTCATTTGTACCATTTTTGGATTCCACGTGTAAGTGATATCATATATTTGCCTTTGTCTGACTTATGTCCACTCAGTATGACAATCTCCAGGTCTATCCATGTCATGGCAAATGGCATCATTTTGTTCTTTTTATGGCTGAGTAATATGCTGTTATAATATATGTGTTTGTGTGTGTGTACGTGTGTATGTGTGTATATAAACTCCATATCTTCTTTATCTATTCTTCCATCAGTAGACATTAGGTTCCTTCAAGGTTCTGGTTATTGTAAATAGTGCTGCAATGAATATTGGGGTACATGTATCTTTTTAAAATTATGGTTTTCTCTAGATATATGTCCAGGAGTATGATTGTTAGATCATATGATAACTCTGTTTTTAGAGTTCTAAGGAACCTCCATACTGTTCTCCATAGTGGCTGTACCAATTTATATTCCCACTAAGTGTAGGAGGGTTACCTTTTCTTCACACCCTCTCCAGCATTTATTGTTTGTAGATTTTTTGATGATGGTAGTTCTGACTCATGTGGTATGAGGTGATACTTCACTGTAGTTTTGATTTGCATTTCTCTAATAATTAGTGCTTTTATACAGTTTACAAGGTTCTCAGGGCACGTATACTGGGGTGGTGTGCTGTTCCCTCCTCCAGTGGATCACGTTTTGTCAGAACTTTCTCCTATGACCTATCTGTATTACGTGGCCCTACATGGCATGGCTCATAGATTCATTGGGTTATGCAAGCCCCTTTGCCATGACAAGGGGCTTGCCATGACAAGGACATGAACTTGGGCAAACTTTGGGAGGTGGTGAGGAGCAGGGAGGCCTGGTGTGCCGGAGTCCGTGGGGTTGCAAAAAGTCAGACATGACTGGGCAACTGAACAACTACAACAAATAATTAGTGATGAGCATCTTTTCATGTAGCCTCTTGGCCATCTGTATGTCTTCTTTGGAGACATGTTGATTTTGAACTTCTGCCCATTTTCTGAGGGGATTGTTTTTATTTTTAATTTTTTTGATATTGTGTTTCAAGAGCTGTTTGTATAGCTTAGAGATTAATCCCTTGTCATTTGCTTCATTTGCAAATGTTTTCTCCCGTTCTGTGGTGCAAACTTTGGGAGGTGGTGAGGAGCAGGGAGGCCTGGTGTGCCGGAGTCCGTGGGGTTGCAAAAAGTCAGACATGACTGGGCAACTGAACAACTACAATAAATAATTAGTGATGAGCATCTTTTCATGTCGCCTCTTGGCCATCTGTATGTCTTCTTTGGAGACATGTTGATTTTGAACTTCTGCCCATTTTCTGAGGGGATTGTTTTTATTTTTAATTTTTTTGATATTGTGTTTCAAGAGCTGTTTGTATAGCTTAGAGATTAATCCCTTGTCATTTGCTTCGTTTGCAAATATTTTCTCCCGTTCTGTGGGTTGTCTTTTCATTTTGTTTATGGTTTCCTTTGCTGTGCAAAAGCTTTCAAGTTTAATTAGGCCTCATTTGTATATTTTTGTTTTTATTTTTATTACTGTAGGAAATGGATCAAAAAAGATCTTGCTGTAATTTATATCAGAGAGTGTTCTGCTTATGATTTCTAAGAGAGTGTTCTGCTTATGATTTTATAGTATCTGGTCTCAAATTTAGGTCATTAATCCATTTTTGAGTGTGGTTTTGTGTGTAGAGTAACACCAATTCTCATCCAAGTGGATATGAATGCTAATACTAGAGTGAGACAAGTTAATTTTATTTCGTACTCTTTGATGAATATTTATTAATACTTAAAGGACACATTTTAGTCTGATTGAAAATAACATTTCTCCTTAAGAAACTGTGTGTTAATAAAAACATTAATTCATTTGAGTAATCACATCACCCCACACACTTTTCTGAAGGAGAAGTATACATATGTAGCCTATGAAGCAAATGTAGAAAGTTTTTTTAATATATTATTTCTAAGAAAACATCAGTAATAAGCAAATTATCTGGAGGAGATTACTCAACTTTCTTCCTCTCTGTTTTCTTTGTTATCAAGTTGCTTCCCAAGGGGCAAGGCAAAAACCATCCCTGCATTTCCTGAGAAGTTTTATTACCCGAATAAGCCATTAAGGGAAATTGGACAAGCTTAGAGGAGCCTGGTGGGCTGCTGTCTATGGTGTCCCACAGAGTCAGACACGACTGAAGTGACTTAGCAGCAGCAGCTACAAAGTTGAGTACACTGTTCTAAAGAGGATAAATATGCAACAATATGGAGATCAGTATAAATAGATTTGGGCCAAAACTTAACATTTTAAAAAATTTTATAGAGCAACCATATAACAGAGAATGCTGAATTATACACTCAGAGTAAATGTTAAGTTCAACCAGTGTTGCAACAATGGCATTTATTTTGCTGACATTATATTGGATTATATTACCTGATGGCAAATCAGGGAGTCTGTCTAATGCTATTAGTTGGTCTTGCCAAGGTTAAAAAAAAAAAAATAGCCCAGTAGTAAGGCAGGAATAGTTCTGAGTGATTAGGGCTGATCTTAATTGAATGCCTTGAGGATATTAGCCAGAGAGCTAAGGTTACAGTGTGGATTTTGTGAAGTTGGGTTTTCATCCTTTATAAAAGCAAGAATATTTGCTCTAGTATACATTTCCTAATTAATTTATCATAAAAGTGAATTTGGTTAGGAGTCTGGACTATAATCCAAGGTTGCCTAATGTGTGCATTGTTATTAAGAAAATGAGAGTCAATCAGGAGTGTGTGTGTGTGCATCAGTGTACAAAACCTGTGTTTGTAAAGCACTTAATGAAAGTGCTGATGAAAAGTAATAATTGCTAGGAATTAGTAAGAACAGCTGGAATTACTTCTTCTATCACTGCTACCAAAGAGAAAAATGACCATAACAATTTACAGAAGGGAAGGTGATAAAGAAGAGAAACACCATTCTAGGATAAAATAAGCATCTCCAAAAGCTACTAGTTACCCAGAAGGGGCTTCAGCATGGTGGACACTCTGTGGGTTTACCATATTTCAGAGTCTGTTTCCTGTCTTTACAAAATAAAAAGCTTGTTTATTTGCTGTTTAATTCACTGGCAATTGATTAAGTTATGTTGAATTTGTTCAACCAAGCTGCAAACTGTTAATAGTCTACATAATACATGAATTACTGTACTGATCTAATCATTTAAAGCTAGAAAATGTAACTTAAGAGGAACAGCATGAAATCACAGCAAGGCTATTCTGTGTACTCTTGACGGATAGTATCATTGAACTTGGATAGCCTATGCCATCCATCTCCATTTCAGAGATGGCTACCCTGGACCCCTGATTGTTTATGTCATCCCCTCTCCTAAAAAAGGGATTACCACCATCTGAAAGTTTGACTCTTAGGTGTCTCCTTTTCTAGTTTTCTTATATATCATTGCTTTTCTTAAGAAGAGCTTATAGTGTAATGCAATATACTGTAACTGATGAGTCTGCCATATAATATAATATGTAATATGACCTGATGAAAGTGAAGTCACTCAGTCATGTCTGACTCTTTGTGACCCCATGGACTGTAGCCTACCAGGCTCCTCCGTCCATGGGATTTTCCAGGCAAGAGTACTGGATGGGGTTGCCATTTCTTTCTCCAGACCTTTCCAAACCAGGGATTGAACCTGGTTCTCCCTCATTGTAGGCTGACACTTTACCATCTGAGCCACCAGGGTGAGTGCCAATTAAAAATGTCAATATACTCACGTCCATCATAGGGATTTTATCATTTGTATATATGTATCCAGTGTCATCCTACTAGAGAATAGGAGGCATGTAATCTACTACTATATTAACTTAATCTTTATTACTCTTTAAAGTATTATATTTTTTAGAAAAGCAAATTTCCATTCACAGATTTTGGTATTGTTGATTAATTAGTTAACTGTGCAGATTAAAATCAAATTACTGGGATTTGAATCCAGTTGCTGTTCCACTTTGGGCAAATTACTTCACTTCCCTAAGCCTCACTTTTCTCATCTATTAATATAAAATAAGACTAATACTTCATAGGATTGTTTATAAAAACTTAGCAAAATACCTGGCCCAGAAAAAATGTTCAATACATCCTAGTTACTAACACCATTTAAGGTGAATATTTTTTAATAGATGATTAATCTCATCTGTTACATGTTCACTTGCATTAACTTAATCAAATTTTCAATGGATAAACTTAACTTCAAATTTTATGGATAACATTCCCTCCTGCCCTATTCTTACTATTGCAAGGAACACCTCCAAGAAGCACATTGAAAACCAACTATCTTGTTTAGAAATATTGGTCAAAATGAATTGGTTGCCAAGCTTCAACAAAAGCTGTCTAAAGTCAAGACAGGTTAGTATTAAATGGTAAAATGCTGAGATGTAGTTCTTTTTAACAAATACTTATTAAGAACTAACTACATACTGATTGGTGTGCTAAAAAAAGAAGGAAATAATTACATACATTGATTGCCTTCTTTAAGTCCCCTTGTGCTGGATACAGCATATATCATCCTATTTAAGTTCTCACAATTATGCTGTGGAGGAGGTATTCTTTTATACGTAACAGTTCAGGTTAATCCATGCTTTTACAGAAGCTAAACCTCATTGTTGGGGAAGGCAATGGCACCCCACTCCAGTACTCTCGCCTGGAAGATCCCATGGATGGAGGAGCCTGGTGGGCTGCAGTCCATGGAGTCACTAAGAGTTGGACAGGACTGAGTGACGTCACTTTCACTTTTCACTTTCATGCATTGGAGAAGGAAATGGCAATCCACTCCAGTGTTCTTGCCTGGAGAATCCCAGGGACGGGGGAGCCTGGTGGGCTGCCGTCTATAGGGTCTCACAGAGTTGTACACGACTGAAGTGACTTAGCAGCAAACCTCATTGTTAGGCACTGTGGAGAAAATTTAATGAAAGAAGGAAAGGCTTAAAAAAAAAAACCAAACCTGTCTAATATGCAATAATGTAACACCAGGCAATCTGTTTCCAAACATTAAACTCTAGCAGAGGTACAGTCTAGTGAAATAAAGTCTCATATACAAAAAGATGCCGGTGGATGCTGCTTTGGTTGAAGTGTGGTTAATGGACTTCAAAACCACTTGATGTGTACTTCTCCTTCTACTTCACCATGGGAAGCCCTTTATTCTCCTCTGCACAGACTCCTGGGAATTCAGGGACTAGTTTCAAAATGTTGTCTAGTCACTAAGTCATGTCCAACTCTTTGAGACCTCATGGACTATAAATCACCAGGGTCCTCTGTTCATGGGATTTTCCAGGCAAGAATAAAGAAGTGGGTTGTCATTTCCTATTCCAAGGGATCTTTATGACCCAGGGATTGAACCCACATCTCTTGTACCTTCTGCCTGGATGGATCCATGGATTCTTTACTATTAATGTCTCTACAAGTAGAGAGTAAGCAACAATTTCCTACTGGAGTAAGCAGCTGTTCTATCTTCTGATTAATTATATTTTTCTAGGTAAATGGATGTTGTGGTCAAGGAATTTCAATTCCATTCTGGGTATAAGGCATGTTTCATAGCAGAAAGTAATTATGTTGACCAGTTTCTTAGATGTGGCATGTATAACATTTAGATACAGAGCACATTTTATTTGGATAAAATAATGTGCTTGAAAATTTTAATTCATGAAGTCTATAAACTATTATATCATCATAACTAACAGTATATTACTTGGAATGGGGGCAGAGTTTACATGGCCTGCACAGTCTCATTGAGATGACTGGATTAGGCAGGGATTAGTAAGAGTGGACATGTCAGCACAAAAAATTTTGCAGAAAGTTTGAGACAGAGGTGTTGGCCAGCCTGGTAAAAGTATTAATTACATACAGACTTGCTGCTGTTGAGTCAATAAGTCATGTCTGACTCTCTGCAACCCCATGGACTGTAGTTTGCCAGGCTCTCCTGTTGTTCACCAACTCCTGTAGCTTGCTCAATCATGTGCATTGAGTTGGGGATGTTATCTAATGATCTTATCCTCTACTGCCCACTTCTTCTTTTGCCTTCAATCTTTCCCAGCATCTGTTTTTTTTTTTTTTTTTTTTCCAATGAGTTGGCTCTATGCATCAGGTGGCCAAAATACTGGAGCTTCTCTGTCAGTTCTTCCATGAATATTCAGAGTTGATTTCCTTTAGGATTGACTGGTTTGATCTCCTTAGAGTCCAAGGGACTCTCAAGAGTCTTCTCCAACACCACTATTCAAAAGCATCAATTCTTCAGTGCTCAGTCTTCTTTATGGTCCAACTCTCACATCCATACTTATGCCATCCATACCTATACCTGTATCTATCCATCCATCTCACATCCAAAGCTATGGAAAAACCATAGCTTTGACTATACAGACATTTGTTGGCAAAATGATGTCTCTGCTTTTTAATATGCTATCTAGGTTTGTCATAGTTTTCCTTTCAAGGAGCAAGAGTCTTTTAATTTCTAGACTACAGTCACTGCAGTGATTTTGAAGCCTAAGAAAATAAAATCTGTCACTGCCTCCACTTTTTCTATCTGCCATGAAGTGATGGGACCAGATGCCATGATCTTAGTTGTTTTTAATGTTGAGTGCCCAGACAGCTTTTTCTCCCCTCTTTCACCCCCATCAAGAAACTCTTTAGTTCCTCTTCACTTTCTACCATTAGAGGGGTATCATCTGCATATTTGAGGCTGTTGATATTTCTCCTGAAGATCTTGATTCCAGCTTGTGATTCATCCTGCCTAGCATTTCACATGATATACTCTGCATATAAGTTAAATATGCAGGGTGACAACAGACACCCTTGTCATACTCCTTTTTCAATTTTGAACCAGTCAGTTGTTCCATGTCCAGTTCTGTTGCTTCTTGACCTGCATACAGGTTTCTCAGGAGGCAGGTAATATTGTCTGGCATTCCCATCTCTTTAAGAATTTCCCACCTATTATTGTATGATATAATCAAAAGAGATAAACAAATACTATACTATGTTTTTCATTGTGTAAAATAATCCATAGAGAGATGCAGTAAATCAAGTGTTTTCCTATTGTGTTGCACAGAATGACCTATGAATTTTTCTATTGTGTTCGGCAATATATCTCAGTTGAAATGAATACTTTTTAAATATAGCTCCAAAATCATATACTAAGGTTTCATTTATGTAATAGCAAAATCTGAGTAAATGACAAATTTTCAGTTGCAGGCAAAAATGAAGTGAAAATGCAGTTAAATTTTAAATCTCTCTTTTGAACATAAAGATTCAACCTCATAGCATATTGTGAAATTAAAGAGGTCAATAAAAGGTATATTTTTCTTTCACTAGGAAAGAGACAAAGTATTGCTCAAGCCTCAGCAAACGTAATAAAGTATCTTGCCTATTTACTCTGAAGAGGATAGTATTGAAAACTACTTTTTTTGTGTGGTAGAGGTCCTGTAACAACATAGATCTTAGGGACTACTTACCATAGCTTTGTCTGATTCAATAGATTAGAAATGAAGAAATAAAATTATCCTTTTCTTGGAGTTCTATCTAAGCTTTCATTTTCCATGGCTAATACAAAGCATGTTTGATGAGGATAGTCTTTGGTTGGAATGTGATGCTTGGTCTGGTCATAGAAAGATGGGTGACCTAAAGAATCCTAGTCTAACAGAATACTTGTGTCTGGACACCAGTAGCTTGTGAGCCTGTTTGCCCTTTGTTAAAACTTCAAGAGATTCTCTTTTGTCAAAATATGCTACTTTCTGATGACAGATTTTAACAAAATCATAGCCTAGAATGTATGCACCAGGATTTACACTTAGAGTTTCTGAACCTTATATAAACTTTCCAGTTATGGAAAACAACAGTCAGTGCAGAAGACCAGGATGATCTGACAATCATTGTAACACAAAAAAGAGGAGATATTGGATATTAACTAGTCAAAATTTAGCTGATTTTTGTTCGAAATTTTGATAGACAACTCAAACTTTCAGTAGCAAAGTGAGAATACTTTCTCACTGTGAGTGTGTTTCACTATCCCGTTTGTTATGGTTTTTCCATCTTTCAATCTACTTTCTCGCCTCACCTTTTTCTTTCCCAAACTGACACTGTGTAAAGCCATCAATGTACTTCCATCTCTCATAAGAAAGAAGTGAAACTGAAGTGAAAGTGTCAGTTGCACAGTCATGTCTGACTCTTTGTGACCTCAGGGACTGTAGCCCACCAGGCTCTTCTGTCCATGGGATTCTCCAGGCAAGTATACTGGAGTGGCTTGTCATTCCCATCTCCAGGGGATCTGTGAAATCCAGGGATTGAACCTGGATCTCCTGCAATGCAGGCAGATTCCTTACCATTGAGTCACCAGGGAAACCCTATAAGGTAAAAGTCAAATGACTGTTCTTTCCATCCTATGGCCCTTGTGTCTCATGGTCTTGGTTTCTCTCTCTTTTTAACCCTCCCCTCCAATCATAGGTGATAAAGTCAAGCCATTGCAAGCTGCTAGGAATTGCCAGAGCAGACCCTACTTTCTGACACTTCTGTCCCATTACACATGCTGATCTCTCTCCCTGGATTGTGTCTTTACCTTTATATTTTCAGGAAACTCCTATTTATACTGGAACACACAGTTCTGAGGACATCCTCAATGCCACGCTGTCTCTTTTCTATCTGGAACTAATTTCATCATTTTAATTCAGTTCAGTTGTGTCTGACTCTGCGACTCCAAGGACTTCTCTGTCTATCACCATTGAATTGGTAATGCCATCCAGCTATCGGTCATGTCCATCAAGTCAGTGTCCAACCATCTCATCCTCTGTTGTCCCCTTCTCCTCCTGCCTTCAATCTTTCCTAACATCAGGAATTTAATTTAGGTCGTACTTGAATGGTTGAGTGGTTTTCTCTACTTTCTTTAAGTCTGAATTTTGCAATAAAGAGTTCATGTTCTGAGCCACAGTCAGCTCCCAGTCTTATTTGACTGTATAGATCTTCTCCATCATTGGCTGCAAAGAATATAATCAATATGATTTTGGTGTTGACCATCTGGTGATGTCTGTGTGTAGAGTCTTCTCCTGTGTTGTTGGAAGAGGTGTTTACTGTGACCAGTGTGTTCTCTTGGCAAAACTCGGTTTGCCTTTGCCCTGCTTCATTTTGTACTCCAAGGCCAAATTTGCCTGTTACTTCAGGTATATCTTGACTTCCTACTTTTGCATTCCAGTCCCCTATAATGAAAAGGACATTTTGGGGGGATATTAGTTCTAAAAGCACTTTTAGGTATTCATAGAATGTTCAACTTCAGCTTTGGCATTAGTGGTTGGGGCATATACTTGGATTACTCTGATATTGAATGGTTTGCCCTGGAAATGAACAGAGATCATTCTGTCATTTTTGAGACTGTGCCTATGGCTACTCTATTTCTTCTAAGGGATTCTTGCCCAGAGTAGTAGATATCATGGCCATCTGAATTAAATTTGCCCATTCCAGTTCCTTTTAGTTCACTGATTCCTAAAATGTCGAAGTCCATTCTGGCCATCTATTTGACCACTTCCAATTTACCTTGATTCATGGACCTAACATTCTAGGTTTATATGCAGTATTGTTCTTTACAGCATCAGACTTTATTTCCATCACCAGTCACATCTGCAACTAGGCATTGTTTTCACTTTGGCTCAGCCTGTTCATTCTTTCTGGAACTATTTCTATTTATAATCATTTTTAATGCTGCATCATTTTCTTTCCTTTTCTCCTAAGTTGTAAAACTACATTAGTTGCAAAGCAGTGTCTCCCTAGTATAAATTCAGATATTTTAAAAGATGCCCTACTGAAATAAACCTGAACACCAGGAAATACTTTTAAAAGACCATCATTGTACAAATGCCACCCAAAGTCCATTTGCAATCCTACTAAACACTGGCTGTGAAATAATTAAGGAGTAAAATATCTGTGCTATTGTGGGCACTGTGTAATATATTAATAGTACCCATTTCTCTCCCCAGTATTTATAGCATCAGTGCAATTTCAAAGTATATTTTATGTTTTCTAAAAATGTAAACATGCTTTCAACTGGCACAGTGTGATCAGAACACTGAGGCAACTGACCAGAGAAAATACACGATACAGATTAGAAAGGAAAAAAGAAAGAAAAAAAAAACCAGAAAAGAGAAAGAAAGCCATAGGCCAGCAAAATACAGAGAATCAATTTCTTCTCTTGCATCAATTGATTAACCAAATGTATTTAAAATACGCTTCAAAGTCTTGAGCCAAGATTTGGTATTTTTTACTGAAATGAATAAGGACTCAGAGGTACATAATCACTTTTCTAGCAAAGGAAAACATATCATGAAACACATAGGAAATGCTTATCAGGGCAAAACAGAAAGAATAGATGACGGTCACAGACAATATATTTGACTCATGGCTTTCACCAATTTTAAATTGTGAATTAGAAATTTGTATCATAATTACCCTACATAGACTTCACAGCTTATGCATTTGTTTTACTGATAGAAAAGTTCCTCAAGTAATTGTGTTCTAACCAGTTTTGTACTTGGTTTACATGCTTATTATAGATGGTATAGAACAAGTCCTAAAGTGAAATGCAGAAAAAAATCAGACTCTGAAGTTAATTAAAAAACCAACAATAAACAAATCACAACATGCAGTTTATAGACTTTGCATATAGAGGCAAATATGTTGACATTCCTGGATGTGTTCTGAAGGTACCACTGCAAACAACATGGGCTTTTTAAGTGTTTTTAATTGAAGTACAGTTGATTTAAAATGTAGTGTTAATTTCTTTTGTACAGCAAAGTAATTCACTTATACATATATGTACATAGTTTTTAATATTTTTTCCATTATGGTATATTACAGAATACTGAACATTGTTCCCTGTGCTATACAGTCAGACTTTGTGTTTATCCATCCTATATATATTGGTTTGCATCTGCTGATTACAAACTCCCAGTCAATCCTCCTACCTTCCCTCCACTTTGGCAGCCACAAGTCTCTTCTGTCTGTCTGTGAGCCTGTTTTGTAAATAAGTTCATTTGTATCATATTTTAGATTCCATGTAGAAGTGATATCCTATCAGTCAGTTCAGTCACTCAGTCATGTTCAGCTCTTTGCAACCCCATGGACTGCAGCATGCCAGGCTTCCCCGTCCATCAACAACTCCCAGAGCTTGCTCAACTCATGTCCACTGAGTCAGTGATGCCATCCAACCATCTCATCCTCTGTCATCCCCTTCTCCTACTACCTTCAATCTTTCACAGCATCAGGATCTTTTCCAGTGAGTCAGTTCTTCACATCAGGTGGCCAAAGTATTGGAGTTTCAGGTTTAGCATCAGTCCTTCCAAAGAATATTCAGGACTAATTCCTTTTGGATTGACTTCTTGGATCTTGAAGTCCAAGTGACTCTCAAGAGACTTCTCCAACACCACAGTTCAAAAGCATCCATTGTTTGATCTCAGCTTTCTTTATAGTTCAACTCTCTCATCCATACATGACTACTGGAAAAACCATTGCTTTCACTAGATGAACTTTTGTTGGCAAAATAATGTCTCTGCTTTTTAATATGCTGTCTAGGTTGGTCATAACTTTTCTTCCAAAGAGCAAGCGTCTTTTAATTTCATGGCTGCAGTTACCATCTTCAGTGATTTTGGAGCCCTCCCTCCCCCAAAAATTCTCTCACTGTTTCCATTGTTTCCCCATCTACTTGCCATGAAGTGATGGGACCAGATGCCAATGATATAATATGGCTTGTGTCTTTCTCTATTTGATTTGCTTCTCTTAGTACAACAGTCTCTAGGTTCATCCATACAACATGGGGTTTTTATGCATGTGCCTCTCATTAAACCTGAGACACCAACAAAGATTCAATGTAGTGCAGCAAAAAGTGAAAATAATAATTTAAAAACTGGAAGTACTGTAACATTCATAAACAGAGGTTAAAATAAATGACTATTTTGGTGCTTACATGAACAAGCCACAATATCTTTCAATGTTTCTAAAAGTAGTTTCTATAGAACATTAGCCTATTAGAATAGATGGTCTGCTAAAAAATCTAATGGCTAAATATTTGGGAAATGATGTTGAAATTGTTTGCAAATCTTTCTAGTTTTGCTTGTGGAATCTAAAAACCTAAACTTAATCCCTCATTCAAAAAGCCCTCCATGAAGAGAGTCTTTCATTTCCTCTGTGCCATTTTATTTCTTATAAAAACTGTTCAGCTTTGAGTTCTCTTCTCCTGTGGTTTTAGAGATTTCTGTTTTAATGAGCCATTGGAAAACTTAAGCTAGTCATTTTTTCTCTTAAGTATGTTGATTATATACAGTGGCCTTAATTATCACTTTTATGCAAATGGCTACAAAATAACAAGTAAAAATAGAATCTTCTAAAACTTTAATATCAGTTTATTTCATAAATGACTGGAGCACCAGACAAACTCTAATTTAACACCTCTATGCCCTAATTCACTTCTACTGTTTCCTTAACCCCTGATTTGCTTGTGTTGTTTTATAGTCTGAGCATAGAGATACACTTAGAGACGCATTTGGATGAAACATGGTAAGAAATAAGTTGCCATGGTATTGACCAGCCCAATCCCAGAACACCGTATGAAATGCTGAAATGTAACCTTTGGATAACCCTGATGACATTATGAATTGACCACAAACACAGTAATAAGAGGTTCTGTTGTATACATTCGAATCCAAAGGATAGAGCCATCCTCTGTTGTGAAACAGTGGCCTTTGTTCATCAGTGTCTGTGTTATGGCGGATTCATGAGTTTGATGAGGTGAGACTCTTTAATTTAATTCTGAATACAGCACATTGGATCCTAATGAGCCAGGTTTTCCCTATTGCCTAATTCACTTTGTCTTTAGTTAGATGCTTAGGGAGGCTACTAAAAGTCCATTAGATTGGAATGCAAAATAAACGGGCCCCATGTGACCTAAGAGAGATAATATACCTCACTTGTGAAGTCACAGTTAAGTTTCTGACTTACTGAAAGTTAAAATGATAAAGAAGCAATAAGTACTTATTTATTTAGCTTTTTTTAAAACTTAACTTTAGCTGTTTTTTAAAATTATGAACATGAATAAAATGCTATTTCTGTCCATTTGTCTATCATTGCATCAAACAAATACATTCAAATGGATTTTCAACAAATTTGGAGGTTACTGTGAGAGTAGCCTAATTTTAAATATATGCTGCCTAGTGTATTCAATGCTTGCATAAAGATGGCAGAATAGCACATCTTTTGAAGGGCGCAGCATGGAGTAAGTGCCCAGTTTCTACTCAGTGTGTGTATGTGTGTGTGTGTGTGTGTGTGTGTGTGTGTGTGTGTGTGTGCATGCTCAGTCTTGTTTAACTCTTTGCAACCCCTGTAGCCCTCCAGGCTCTTCTGTCCATGGGATTTTCCAGGCAAGAATACTGGAGTGGGTTGCATTCTCCTCCTCCAGGGGATCTTCCCTTCTACTCAGTTAAGTGACAGCTATTTCATAACTTCCTCCATTATCATTTCCCACTTATTTACAGTTCGCAAAGTCAACCTAAATTCTTTTTTTAAAAACTAACCACTCATTGCCCCCCTTTCCCAATTTTTTTTTGAAGTTTTTCCAATTGAGGATATATGTGAGCAAAATCTTACTTAACTTTTAGGAAAAAGTTTTCTCCTTCATTTATATTTTCTGCATAAGGAAGGAGTCTCAGGGCAGGGTTACTGTGAAGGAAAGAGTAAAACAGAAAACTCTTGATCAGATTTGTAGTACATTGCTTGTATAACTTTTACTTATGTGTTAACTTCTATCTCATAATGAACTCCCAGCACAGAGACAGGAGGCAACATGGCTGTGGCTGATGAAAAACTTCATAACCTTTATTAACATCTATTTATTCATAGAATAAAAAGTTCCACCTATTCCATCAGGCTTTTCTGGGACTTCTTGTTCAGTGTATGGGTTAGAACATTTGCTAATCCTGTTTTAGAACATATAAAGCTCTAGCAGTTTTCTCTAAAATGTTTCTAGCCCCCTTTATGTTTCAGAAATGTTCACTATTGTTTTGGCTTAATCTTCCAACATAATTTTCCCAATAGTTATAATATTTGTAAAAACTCTGATTTTATAATTTTTGTAAAATGACAGACAGCTCTTTTTTATGGCCAGGTTTCTTTCTAATGCACAAATAAATATGGTGAGCAGAAAGCCTTTCCATGTTCCTCTTGACTTTAGAATTATACCATATATACGTTACAATTTACTGGTATTTTTGTTGTTGTAGTAGTAATTTTTATAATTTAATATTATTCAAAATTTCAGTGATGTTCATCATACTAATAGTTTATCACCCAGAAGATCCAATGCTGCCAGTGCTAAAATTATCCTGAAAATATCATCACCACTCAGCCTCCTAAAAGTGATTATAAGTTAATAAAGTCTATACAACATAAATAGGGAGCAATTGAGTAAAGGGAAACTGATGAAATGAAAATTACATGCCAAAAACAGTTCTAATTAAGAACTACTTAAAAACAACCAATTAGGTAAGAGAGCTTCCCATCTGAAAATAGAAGCCATTTATAAAAGCATTTATAAACTTTCTCATCAACTAAAAATGGAAAGGCCATCACAGCAATAAGGAAGAAACACATTTATGGAAGTGCTTGAGAATCAATATGTAGAAGAAATGGTTAAGGTTAATTGCATTGATAATATCAAGTAGTAAACCCAAAGATTTTGTAACCCTGTAGTAAATTTTTTTTTGAAGTTTTTCCAATTGAGGATATATGTGAGCAAAATCTTACTTAACTTTTAGGAAAAAGTTTTCTCCTTCATTTATATTTTCTGCATAAGGAAGGAGTCTCAGGGCAGGGTTACTGTGAAGGAAAGAGTAAAACAGAAAACTCTTGATCAGATTTGTAGTACATTGCTTGTATAACTTTTACTTATGTGTTAACTTCTATCTCATAATGAACTCCCAGCACAGAGACAGGAGGCAACATGGCTGTGGCTGATGAAAAACTTCATAACCTTTATTAACATCTATTTATTCATAGAATAAAAAGTTCCACCTATTCCATCAGGCTTTTCTGGGACTTCTTGTTCAGTGTATGGGTTAGAACATTTGCTAATCCTGTTTTAGAACATATAAAGCTCTAGCAGTTTTCTCTAAAATGTTTCTAGCCCCCTTTATGTTTCAGAAATGTTCACTATTGTTTTGGCTTAATCTTCCAACATAATTTTCCCAATAGTTATAATATTTGTAAAAACTCTGATTTTATAATTTTTGTAAAATGACAGACAGCTCTTTTTTATGGCCAGGTTTCTTTCTAATGCACAAATAAATATGGTGAGCAGAAAGCCTTTCCATGTTCCTCTTGACTTTAGAATTATACCATATATACGTTACAATTTACTGGTATTTTTGTTGTTGTAGTAGTAATTTTTATAATTTAATATTATTCAAAATTTCAGTGATGTTCATCATACTAATAGTTTATCACCCAGAAGATCCAATGCTGCCAGTGCTAAAATTATCCTGAAAATATCATCACCACTCAGCCTCCTAAAAGTGATTATAAGTTAATAAAGTCTATACAACATAAATAGGGAGCAATTGAGTAAAGGGAAACTGATGAAATGAAAATTACATGCCAAAAACAGTTCTAATTAAGAACTACTTAAAAACAACCAATTAGGTAAGAGAGCTTCCCATCTGAAAATAGAAGCCATTTATAAAAGCATTTATAAACTTTCTCATCAACTAAAAATGGAAAGGCATCACAGCAATAAGGAAGAAACACATTTATGGAAGTGCTTGAGAATCAATATGCAGAAGAAATGGTTAAGGTTAATTGCATTGATAATATCAAGTAGTAAACCCAAAGATTTTGTAACCCTGTAGTAAATGCTGTCTTGTACTTGTCTTGTACTTGGAATAACCCATAAATTAACTTAATTTTCTTTCCTTCTTTCTTTTTCTTTCTTCTTTCTTTTTCTTTTCCTTCCTTCCTTCCTTTCCTTTTCAGTTTGACAATATAACGACTCTTTGATATCTATTTACTATTTGAGCACTTGATGTTTTACTTCTGCAGTTGCTTTTTAGATACAACTTTCAGGCATACCAGCAAGAAAACATGCCACACTAAATTTGGCATTTAAGAGCTATTCTTATCCATCTGTTTGCTTTAAAGTTATAGACTTTTAAGAAACTGCAACTAATTTTAACATTTTGAAAATGCAATCTTTTAATTATACTACTAGTTATATTAGTATACTGCATATGTTTGCAGGGTATTTTAGCAGTTTTCAAATTCATTGCCTCACTTCATCTTCACAAGATCCCTGTGGGTAAGCAGAACAGGTGTTATCACAAAAGTAAGGTACCAAGAGGAAAATTGTCTTGCCTGAAAATTCATAAGAAATTATTTATTGGGAAGACTATACTTAGAATCTACATCTTCTGTTTTTTCCAGAATAGTTAACATTATTCTTTCATAATTTTACATCCTTTATTACTTGCAACCATTTATTTTATTCAAAATAATTTGTAGAAAATTGAGCATGTGGACACATATTCCATCATCAAAGATTCACAGTGAATTTTTTTTGCAAATCATTTTATTACTGAAATTTATTTCTTTAAAATATACTAGAACTCAGCATGTGTATGGGGCATGATGCTAAGCTAATTTTTGTCATGGTATTTTCTTAATGTGTGAACTTCACAAAAGGAAGAACTCTGATTTTTTATGTCCTCTTATAATACCTTGTATTGATATTTGTGACTTCTAACCCATGGAACATTATTTCCCACTTTATAGTTTATTTTATATTTATTTTACTTTGAACTCATAAAATGTTTGAAGAACCCATCATAAAGGATACATCAAATAGGAGCAAGAAAACTCAAGTCCAAAAAGGAAACATGAATTCTAGGAAAGAAAGAAATAATGTTGACAGCAACACTCAGCATTTTCTGTTCTAAGTTGTTTACATAAGAGACTGCATAGTTGCTGTATTAATTAGAATTTACACAGGATTTTCATATAGCCAAATTAAAAAGGAAAAATAAAAAATAAAAAGAACAAATGAAAGAAAAAAAGGAAAGAAGGAAAGGGAGGGGTGAAAGAAGGAAGAGAGAGAGAAAAAAATCATTTCTCACAGCCACCAGTGCACCATATACCAAGATTCATATGTAATAATGTATTGTCCCAATAGCTTTGCTGGGCGAGTTCTATTAATAACCTTATTTTAAATAGGAAACGGAATGGTAAAATAACTTGCTATAGGATACAAAGCTGTAAGTGTTGACACTGAGATTTTGACTCAAGAATCTGGCTCCCAAAACTACAGGATTGACTATTTATTTCAACAAGTTGTCTCTGTATGAAAAACTCTCATTATCAAAAGGTAGAAAGCCAACTAATTCCTCAGAGAACAATTTTCCTGGTACAACAGACTCATATATTCCTTAAGTGGGACCTTTGAACATATGGACAGAGTTCTCAATAATAGTTTATATTGAGTGCAGAAAGAATATTTTGTTTCTGTTTTTCTTGAGTGCAGAAAGAATATTTTGTTTCTGCTTTTCAAAGTTATTAAAAACATTGAAAGTCAAAATTCAAATAAAGATTCTTTAGGTTTAATCAGAAAAAAATTAAATAATAACTTGGCTTCTAGTGAAGCTTTGATCCAGTGAGTTAGAAAAACACATGTGTATTGATGGTGGGTGTGAGATTAGAGCCATCATACAGTTTTGATTTGCTGCCTCTGAACACTAAACAGTGTGAGCATCCATTATTGGTATTGTATATAGACTGAGGTTCAGTTTGACCCCTGATATTTTTCTTGGCAAGTGTAGAGAATCCTTCAGAATGCACTAAGCTTCATGGACTGTGCCGGCATGTGTCACCTCTAGGCTAGGGTGCCTGTCTTCCACCGGGGAATTTCTCCACCTTGATGAATTGACATACTAAGCATTGATTGATTAACTGATTGATTGATTGTTGTTGTTGTTCAGTCGCTCAGTCAAGACTGACTCTTTGACCCCATGCATTGCAGCATGCCAGGCTTCCCTGTCCTTCACCATCTCCCAGAGCTTGCTCAAACTCATTTCCATTGAATCAGTTATGCCATCCAGCCATCTCATACTCTGTCATCCCCTTGTCCTTCTGCCTTCTGTCTCTCCCAGCATCAGGGTTTTTTCCAATGAGTCATCTCTTTGCATCAGGTCACCAAAGTATGGAGCTTCAGCTTTAGCATCAGTCCTTCCAACAAATGATTAGTGTTGATTTCAGTTAGGATAGACTGGTTGGATCTTCTTGCAGTCCATGGGACTCTCAAGGGTCTTCTCCAGCCCCATAGTTCAAAAGCATCAATTCTTTGGCACTCAGCCTTTTTTATTGTCCAACTCTCACATCCATATATAACTGAAAAACCATAGCTTTGACTATATGGACCTTCACTGGCAAAGTAACGTCTCTTACTTTTTAATATGCTGTCTAGGTTTGTCATAGATTTTCTTCTAAGGAGCAAGTGTCTTTTAATTTTATGGGTACAGTCACTGTCTGCAGTGATTTTGGAGCCCAAGAAAATAAAGTCTTTCATTGTTTCAACTATTTCCCCATCTATTTGCTGTGTGAGACTGTAATCCATGATCTTAGTTTTCTGAATGTTGAATTTAAGCTAGATTGATGGCAGTTAAGTGGCTAACCAAGAATACCTGAACATTCTCCCCAGCTTGACTGACTTTAGACAGATTTCTTCTTTATGACAGACTCTTGAAGGACTTCCCTAGGAACTCAGATGGTAGTAAAGAACCTGCCTTAATGCAGGAGACCCAGGTTCAATTCCTCGGTGGGGAGACTTGACTTTAGAAAATTTATTGCAATTTATAAACCTTTTCTCTGCTCTTTGAGATGTCTGTCTTCTAAAGCCAAGGAATATTTTCCCAAAGGCCTAGAAGCTATCTCTCTGAACTGTAATCATCAATAAACATAGTGTGGCTGTCTCCCACTCTTTGTGGAAGAGTAGGGGTCAAACTCCAACTATATTAACTAATAAACATGGATAGCCCAATGGTATTGGCCAACCTTTCCTCTAATGTCTTCAGTACATTTCTATTAGCTCACCCAGTGCTTAAAACTCTTCTGCCTGTTGTTTCAGGGAATTGAGTTCAGTATCTCTTTATTATTGTAATTGTCTTGAATAAACTCTTTCTTGCCTGTTTAATTCCATCAGTAAGTATCTGTTGACACAGCTCAATTTCTTTTGAAATTGTTGAGGCTCCTTTTTCTGTCTTCTAGCAGAAAGACTCAGAGGAGCTGTAGCTCAGAAATAGAAAGGGCTAACTAAATCTATACGATGGGGACTGGGCCACCACTGAATGTTTCAACCAGTGCTTCAGAAAAATCCAAGACTTGGAGAAAACTGGCCTTTGTTTCCATAAAAAATGTTATAAAGAAGTTGGATTTTAACAATACAAGTATTTTGATAATTTTTTCACATTTGTGTTTAAAAAAGATATATATATATATTTTTCCTTAACTTTAGTTTTTCCCTCTTCTAACATTATAGTGTACCCATACTATTCTGTGGCATGTATTTGATTTCAAGGCTATTCCATGATAATATCAGAAATAATAAAATTATGATTTTATATGAATGAAATTTTATTATATCTTTTATTGTCATTCA
>SJYC01078716.1:0-19723 GCA_006408675.1 Madoqua kirkii
TCTTCTTTCTGAAGATTGCTTTGGCTATTTGAGGTTTTTTGTATTTCCATATAAATCTTGAGATTATTTGTTCTAGTTCTGTGAAAAATACCGCTGGTAGCTTCACCTTTGACATTTCTAATAGGTACTTGGTCTTTTTTCCATTTTTTTCCTTGGGCTTTCAGTTTGGTATGTTTCTATTAACTCATCTTCAAGTTCATTGATCTTTTCTCAGCTGCGTTTTGTTTACTAGTGAGACAATCAGAGACATTCTTTCTGTTACAATGTTTTTATTTGTAGCATTTCAATTCTTTCTTATCTCTCTGCTTATGTAGCCACTTGTCTTTGCAGATTGTCCAAGTTTTTCATTAGATTCCTTAATATATTAGTGATTTTAAATTCCGTTTGTTAATTCTATCTATCTATCTAAATCAAGTTCTGATGATTACTTTGTCTCCCAGATAATATTTCTTGCCTTTAACATTCAGCTGCGTTGTGTTTACTAGTGAGACAATCAGAGACATTCTTTCTGTTACAATGTTTTTATTTGTAGCATTTCAATTCTTTCTTATCTCTCTGCTTATGTAGCCACTTGTCTTTGCAGATTGTCCAAGTTTTTCATTAGATTCCTTAATATATTAGTGATTTTAAATTCCATTTGTTAATTCTATCTATCTATCTAAATCAAGTTCTGATGATTACTTTGTCTCTCAGATAATATTTCTTGCCTTTAACGTGTCCTATACTTTTTTTGTTGAAATGTGAACAGGATAGGATACACTAGAGAAAATGGGACTCTTCTGTGAGAATTTTTTTTCATGTCAGCAGGATCAAAAGTTTTAAAAAATTTTATTGAAATATAGTTGATTTTCAATGCTGTTAGTTTCAGTGTACAATAAAGTGATTCAGTTATACATATACATAATGTATTGTTTTTCAAATTGTTTCCCCATATAGGTTATCACAGAATATTGTGAAGGGTTCACACTCCCTGTGTAGAGCACAGGGAGTTCTTGTTTGTTATCTGATTCGTATCTTAATGTGTTTATGTTAATCCCAAATTCCTGATTTATTCCTCTCCTCCACATTTCCCTTTTGGTAACTGTATGTTTGTTTTTGATATCTATAAGTCTGTTTCTGTTTTGTAAATAAATTTGTGTCATTTTTTAAAAACTAAAGTCTGTATATGAATGATATCATATGATATTTGTATTTCTTTGAGAATGTGTATTAATCTAATGTTTTCTATAGCTCCAGGTACCTCTGTGCCTAGAGGTACTTCCTGTGCCTCTGATGTTCTTGTTTTTGTTTCCTATCATCACTGGGACTTTGTAAGTCTTCTTCCTCAGAGAGAGTTGTGTTTTGTACATGTTTGGACTATTATTCTTTTGGAGCCCTGTTGGTGCAGTGGTAAATTATAAAGAGGTTGGACAGTTGATTATCTTCCTGTTAAATCTCCTTCTCTAAGTAGGCCTGTATCTGTGGACAGGGACATTGTGGGAGATGTAATTTTTATTACTTTCCTCTCCTCCCATCCCTTTTTATGATGTGATTCTAGTTATGTATTATACCTCAAATCCTTTGTGGAATGAAATGTGGTGTAAATTCACATGTAAAATAAAGAGATATATACCTTTTTTGAAATATTCAAGTCATCAATGTTGTTTCTGTAATTTCCAAGGAATGTGAGTGTCATAAGGGAATTTTTCAGCCTTTCCCAGGTTTTAAGTTTCTCAGAAGTTAATATCTTTATACTAGGATGTTACAGTCAGATTGACATTTCCTTGTGTAACTTTATTTTGGAATCATAAAACATCTCTATAATAGAATTTAGATTGTTTTTATTCCTTACTCTGATGCTGGTCTGCTTTTGACAGGTTGCCAAATCCCTCTGTACCTGTATTGCTCTTTGTCTGAAAGTATATTAATAAAATATGCTAACCCCCTTCCTCTTAAAGAGGGTGACTTTATATATAAAAGATTTAAGAATCTTGAAACAAAATCCTTTTTGTCTAAAAGAACAACATGGGCCATTAATCCCACTTCATATTGTTTGCCTCCTGCATGCTAACTTGAGTGTCCCTGGGGTGGCATTCTGAGAATGCACCAAGAAAAAGTTAAGATGTTCATAATTCAATCGATGGACATGTTGTGATTGTGACTGTCTATAACCACAGCTCTTTAAAGTTACGACAGCATCTGTGTGAGAAAGAGCTTCTGGGATCTGAGTCTGGTTAGGCCAGTGTATTAGAGCACGGCAGTTGTACAGACTGCAGTCCCACTAGGTTTACTCTGCAAAGTGTTTTTATGTTGCTCTTGACCTTGGCCAGCTGCCTGTTGGATCCTTATTATTGGTGTTCCAAAGGAGCCCATTTTCAATACCTCCAGTGGCTTAAAAAGTCCAAGAGCAGTCAACCGATAGTCTCAATTTATTGGTGAAAACATAGGGTGGAGAGGACCCTCAGAATAAATGGTTTAGAGCAGGAATGTAACCATGTGTGTGATGCATATGTACAGATATCTAATCTTTATGTTATTAAATAAGTGGAAGAAAACTTAGAAATCATTAGAATTTATCTTTCTCTCATGAATGAGAAATCCAAGGCACAATCATTTTTACTAAGTTCATAAAGAATTAGTGGAAAACTAAGAAACAGAACTCAAGTTTCCCAATACCCAAATAAGTGCTTTTTTTATGTTTGCAACATACTTGTTTCTCTTACAAAATTATTACCACATTCCAGGTTTTCATGGTTTGATCTTTCCATTCCAACATTCTTTTTGATTCTTAAGAGTCTTTGAAAATGAAGTTTCACCCAGTGATAATACCTTTGCTCCTGGAATCTAATTAGAGAAGAAATGCTACTGATTTCTTAAGAGGAAAAGGTTTTATTTTTAAATTTCTGTTATATAGCTACTTTAATATATTCCCAATTCATATTTAAATCATCCCAACTCAGCTCTGTGAGAACATTTGGAAAAGCAATATGACTTGAACAGTATAGGGCTTTGCATATCATAAACAGTCAATAATGATGTTTTTGAGTGAGTGGACAGCTGAATGAAGAAAACAGGATTAAACTGTAAATTAGATTACTAGTTTTCTTGGCAGTTTGTTATAATAGTTTATCTTGAAAGTAAACTTAAGAATATTATAAGGGGTGATATTTGGAATAGTTAGTAGCTTTTGTGTTTCACAGTGGTTTTATATATTTTAGACAGTATTTACTTGCACAGATTGAAATTATTTCAGAATTATTCATTACTTCAGAGGACCACATTTTTAATGAAATTTGTTTGCTGCCAAATAGCATATTTGGACATGTTAGTCTTTTCTCCAGCTGTTTGTGTCTTGTGCTTTATAGATCCACCATTTTCCTGTATCTAATCATGACATTTTTATAGTATTCAAATTTTGGTTTCAGACATAAAATTCTGAAAAGTAACATTTCCCCTAACTTAATTATGCATTCTAATAAATCAATATTTATTTCTGCTATGTAATTAGTTTCTGATCTTTCTCTGGTGTTTAGAAATCAAACTTTTGCTATTAACTAGTCTGTATTTCAGAGAAGGCAATGGCAACCCACTTCAGTGCTCTTGCCTGGAAAATCCCATGGATGGAGAAGCCTGGTAGGCTGCAGTCCATGGGGTTGTTAAGAGTCAGACATGACTTCACTTTCACTTTTCACTGTCATGTGTTGGAGAAGGAAATGGCAACCCACTCCAATATTCTTGCCTGGAGAATCCTAGGGACAGCAGAGCCTGGTGGGCTGCCATCTGTGGGGTTGCACAGAGTAGGACATGACTGAAGTGACTTAGCAGCAGCAGCAGCAGCAGCAGCAGTCTATATTTATCTAAATTTGAAAAGATTTTTTCACAACTAATAATACCTGCCTTTCTTTTGGAATTTTCTGATAAGTGAGAGGTAAAACTAATCTTGTTAGCTTTATATTCAGAAACCATAAACTAATTTAAATTTCATTCTAAACTTTTACTATGGGTGCTTATGTTATAAAAATACATATGCTTGGTTACTATAATAATACTACAAATGGCATTTCTTGAAAAAATATGTCCTTTTTTTTAATCTGTTAGGTGATAGACTGAATATAATTAGTTCAGGGCTGAGATGAGAAGTCACTGCTGCCAAGAACCCAGGTTTTTATAAATTGTTTGCTGTATGATCCTTAGTGTAATGCCTCCATTCAGCCAGTAAATAGGGTAAAGAAAAGAGAACTCTCCCTCTTAAAAGCATGACCTGAAAATCACAGGTACATTTTCTCAAATCCCACTGACTCTCTTTGGCTGCATGATACTGTTGGACTTAGCACAGGCTGATAGTTCAGTCTCTACCAAGCATCCACAGTCTCATTATTATTTCCATGATCATTTCAGAAGAGAAAGGAAACTAGCAGTATCTGCCTGGGGTTTAGATCCTTTGCTATTACCCTACAACCCTTGGGTCAACACTTCTATTTTGTTTTTGTTTACTTTGGAAATTTTCTGTTGACCTGTTTTTCAGTTCACCAGTTTTGTCTTCTTGTATGTCCTATGCACTGATAAAGAACTATTCATCTCAATTTTACCACCTTCTATAATTTCAGCCTTGCTGCTGACATTCTGTGGTGACTATTCTTGCATGTTTTCCTTTGCACTATGTCCTTTAATATGTTAATGGCAATTAAATCTTTGATAGTTCCAGTATCTAAGTCATCTCACTGTCTGGTTCTGTTGTCTGCTGTATCACTTGACAAATATTCATTTTATTCCTCTACTCAATTTTGTATATGTGTGTGTGATTATTTTTTTTACCAAGTTCTGGAATTATGTGTAAAAGAACAGTAGACTTTTCAGTAAAAGAACAGTAAAAGAACAAAAGAAGAGGCAAATAATACCTGTGGCTAGAAAAGTGTATGCCCCTTCTTTTGTTGGGTTACTATCGTGGAGAGTTGAGTCATACTAGAGAGTGCTTGATCTGAGTTTGACTACTATGTCTTTAGTGCTTCACAGGCTTCAAATTCCCTAATAGTGGGATGCTGCTATATTTTGTTGAGTGTGAAGCCTAGGGTGTTGGGAAGATTTTTATACATTCTGATTCCATGCTAAGCTTTCAACAGACTGCACAACTGCACGATGGAAGGAATCAATCCCATGCTATTCCCCTTCTGCAATGGCACTGCTTGTTACTAGGTATGAGGCATGTGATACAAGGGTTATCTCTTAAGATTGTTTGATTCAGCTGTAGTCTTAGATGAGTCTTTTCAACCTGAGTTATAATAATTAGTCTTTCTCAAAAGTTCCTGTTCTCTTCCATGAGAGTCACATTCTGTCTTCTACGTGTGAGATTCTCAATTTTGGAGAGATTCTCCTACCTTTCCAGCAACAGAAGCAGACCTTTTAAACTGGGCAAACAAATGTGCTTCTGTATCTCCATGAGAAGAAGTGTATCTTGACCTGGGACCAGTGGCAGAGGATTTTCTTGCTTTGTTCAGTAGATTCTTGGAGTTTGTTCTTTGAGGTAAGGCTTAAGAAACAAGGGAAGATTTCCTAATCTTTTCCTAGGGTCAGAAAGTTTTTGCTTCTACCATTTGCCTTTGTTAGAAAAAGCCAGGTTTCCTGTCCTTTATCCATTGACTTACAGCTTTTGATTCACATAAGAAAAAGTTCAAGAAGTGAGTATGTATTCATGCCTGTGCACCATGAAGGGAAAATTCTTTTGGGTCTCCTGCTCTGCCCCCAAACTCTCATGAACATAAGATGGAGGCTCATTGTGATGAATAGGGTGATGATTACAGAGCCATCTTGTCCCAGGTATTCTAAACTTTCACCCTGATCATCTCTTGATCTCTAAGAACACTTTAGTGTCTCGGTTGTTTTCTTTTACTTTCTCCCACTTTATTCCTAAGCTGGCCACTTGTTACTCTCACGCTCTGTAAAGGTAAAAAAGTTCATGTGTCCCTTCTGTCCTTAAAAGGCTTTTTTATCCTTTAGAATTTTATTCACCCTTCACCTCAGTTCTCAGATGGGCTTAAAATGTTATCATTTTGTAGTTTTCATTTTTTTTTTTTTACTTTTGTTGTTAGGGTAGAAGTGATGGTGTCTTGTGGATTTATACATCCTAAGTTGAATAAGAACCTGTCCTTGGGTTTAAATAGCATATGTTCAGTATTATCTTTTGCTAAAATGGTTTCTTGACATTCATAGCCTTAGGGTTTACAGTACCAACTCTATGCAGTTCATTGCAACACACATTTGGTAGTTTTCAGTTGGAACTTTAGTGTTAAAATTGTCTTACTTGTGTGGTAAACCTAACCCATTTTTAGTGTGTGAACCTAGCTGAATCTCTCAATATATGCATCTCAACCAGTTCTCCACTGTTTGTTGCATATGTAATTTACTGCACTTACAAGGGTGGGGTGGAGTTTTTTGTTGGAAATTATATGCTCCAGTGATATGCATAAATTAACAAATGTCAAATATCCATTCTGTTCTATTTAGAATATACAGTAGATTCATGAGTTATGTCTGGAAAGCTTTCAGATATTCTATCTGATTCCTAAATTTATGAAAACAGACATTCAATATAGGCAAATGGTTTCCTTTTAATCATATTTGGGATGAGAGTCACATATTTCATATGTCAAATAAAAGTTAACCCCATGCCAATTTAAACTAAGAAAGTTCTTTTTATCATTACAATAGAATTATTGTGGTGTACAATGCTAGATACAAATGTATGGGGAATGGGTGCATGTCCTATTTAAGTGACTTCCTTAAACAGTCACTTCTCTAACACACAGGATTCAGATTTACACTTGAAATAATACTAGATTAATCTGTGTCATGAATAATCACCACCAGTAGAATATCCTTGAAATAGTAAATATTAAATTTGTAAAGAACTATACCATACTATACCATAAGTGATGGCAAAGCCTAATCATTATTGGGTTTTAGGCTAGAAGTAATGTTTAAATATGGACCCTAGTTTAAGATATTAACATCTTACAAGATAAAGGTAAGCTCTTCTTTTTCCACTTTCCAAACTACTAAAATGCAATTTACTTGAAGTTTAATAAATGTGTTTAGTTGTACTTAATAAATATCTTACAGAAGAGATAAAATCAACTTAATGATGTGTGTCCAGCAGAAATAGTCTTCTTATCAAACTGTTGGGGCCATCTCTTCTCTATAAGGAACCAATCTTCACAAGCTGTGAGAACCACCCATTTGACACATTCTTTTACTTATAATTAAAACATAAACATCTACTTGGTCATGCTGTCATTTAATAAATTGTTATCAGTTTCATATTTATTTCCAGAGTGGTAGTTTGTGTATTATGATTAAGATTCAATTTGATCCTCAATACTCCGTAATTACTTTGTGACAATACCAAGTGTGAGATCATTTGCATTGCTTTTCCTTATGCTAATTTTAAAAAAATCTGTCAATATAATGGCATTCAAATACTGACATGCATTTGAAAATCAGTTCTCATTTACTCTAGTCATTTCATATTCATTATCATGATGTTAATCTTGATGTTTTTGTGTTATTTAAATATAATTTTGTTGTAAGATCCTATAAAATCTTCTATTTCTTGTTTGGATTTAGTCAAGTGTATCTTCCTTAGTGAGCTTCCCTGGTGGTGCATGATAAAGAATCTGTCTGCGATGCAGGAGACCTGGGTTCAATCTCTGGGTTGGGAAGATCCCCTGGAGAAAGAATGGCAAAGATTTGACAGCATTCCAGTTCCTTTGATATTTTTGATGAAGGGATATTTGCAAAGTGAAACCAACTGTGCAGAGAAGAGCAAATCTACCCACTGGCAGTTTAATTTTGATGCCCTTGATCTGGTTCCGGTTCAGGGGTTACATTTTGAGTATGTGTTTTTCTCTTAATTCTTCAGCTTTCCTTCTCTTTAACTTAGATAAGGTCAATTAGATCCAGAGAAGAATTTCCATACCTAATATGAAAATGCAAATGACTGGCTTGCTGTTCATGTGAAAAATACCAGAAACTGCATGTGTATTATCTTACCTTGTAGAAAAAAGCCTATTTGATAATTACAAGCTGCTTTCTGCAGCTGTGAATGCCCCCTTTGAACCAATAAAAAACATCAGGAGGCCCAATCATGAACATTCTTTGAAAATTCTATTTACAAAATGTATGCCTTAACAAACTACCTCACAGCTTCCTGAGAATTAAAGTCAGACCTGGTAAAGAAACAGTTTCCTAAGTGGGCTTTGCTCACATAGGGTCTCTTGTACTCAACTCCCAACAGAGAAGAATTGGCCGGTTTTCTTGAAAGTTCTATAAAAATTTTCTATTTCTACATATAAACAGTCTAGCCAGTGTAATCACCCAAAACTAAGTCTCAAGTGGTTTTATAATAATCACTTAAATGGTACTATACCTTAAAGTAATACCTACAGTTTGTTTGCACAATTTTTACAGATGTAACTCCAACTCACTTGAAACTTATTTTTGTCGCTTCTGTTAATTGTCTATTCTTAATTGTTTATTCCTCCCAAAATATTGTAAGCTTTTTAAGAGCAGAATAAAGCCTCATTTCCCTCATAAGTCTTAATACTTAGTTAACTCTTCATATATAATAATTTGTTGAATATTCAAATATATCAATATTAGAAAAAAATTGAGCCAAAATTGTGCAACTTAACATTTAAAATCAAGTCCTCATTTCTCCTTTTAAGAGGAGCAAACTCTAGGAATCGGCAATGGACAGGGAGGCCTGGCCTGCTGCAGTCCATGGGGTCACAAAGAGTCAGATACAGCTGAAGGACTGAACGGAACTGAACTGAACTGAAAGCAGAAGCTCTGATGAAGTGAGCTTTAACCCTACCACAAGTGAAAATTTCACTTATTTTTATCTTTTTTAGAGTCTGTGAGTGTGAAATCTTCCAATAAAATATACTATGCATTTACATTGTTATACATCATTTTTCTTAGTAAAAATAATATAACACAAAAATATATCAAGTTCAGCTATAAAATTTAGCCAAATTTTTTTCAAGGTAACCTTGAAAAAAATCTTGTTGTTTCTGAAGTAAAGGTCAGCATTATGAAATGTGTAGAAAAGATGCAATGGATTCTAGAACATTGTAATGACTCCAGCAAAACCACAACTAAACAATATGATAGTTTTTCTTGAGGACTCCTTGTAATGGAGGGTACATTTTCTCTCTTTGCAGCTTAAGTTTAATGAGACTGAAATATATTTAAGAATACTGATGAATTTATTTTACCAGTTTAGCATATATGGACCCTATTTCACAGTCTAAATCTTTCCAGGAATATCCAAAATTGCCCTATTCCTATAGATTCATCTCAGATCCTATGCAATATAGGAAGCTGAGAAAATTGTTAAGCAAAGAAATAGCAGAAGAATATGCAGACTTTAGGAAGTTGCAGGGTGATTCTTCCTGTCCAAAAAAAAAAAAAAAAGAAAAGACTTAAATCTAGGTATCATCTGTGTGTCTAACGCTTGTGGTAGGGTTAAAGCTCACTTCATCAGAGCTTCTCCTTTCAGTTTAGTTCAGTTCAGACGCTCAGCTGTCTCTGACTCTTTGCGACCCCATGGACTGCCGCAGGCCAGGCCTCCCTGTCCATTGCCGTTTCCTGGAGTTTACTCAAACTCATGTCCATTGAGTTGGTGATGCCATCCAACCATCTCATCTTCTGTTTTCCCCTTCTCCTCCTGCCTTCAATCTTTTCAGCATCAGAGTCTTTTCCAGTTGGCTAAAGTACTGGAACTTCAACTTCGGCATCAGTCTTTCCAATGTACATTCAGGACTGATTTCTTTTATGATGGACTGGTTGGATTTCATTGCAGTCCAAGGGACTCTCAAGAGTCTTCTCCAACACCACAGTTCAAAAGCATCAGTTCTTTGGTTCTCAGCTTTCTTTATACTCCAAGTCTCAAATCCATACATGACTACTGGAAAAACCATAGCCTTGACTAGATGGATCTTTGTTGGCAGAGCGATGCCTCTGCTTTTTAATATGCTGTCTAGGTTGGTCAAAGATTTTCTTCCAAGGAGTGAGAGTCGTTTAGTTTCATGGCTGCAGTCACCATCTGAAATGGTTTTGGAGCCCCAGAAAACAAAGTCTGTCACTCTTTCCCCATCTATTTTCCATGAAGTGATGGGACCAGATGCCATGATGTTAATTTTCTGAATGCTGAGGTTTAAGCCAATTTTTTCAGTCTCCTCTTTAACTTTCATCAAGAGGCTTTTTAGTTCTTCACTTTCTGCCATAAGGGTGGTGTCATCTGCGTCTCTGCCATTATTGATATTTCTCCTGGCAATCTTGATTTCAGCTTGTGCTTCATCCAGTCCAGCATTTCTCATGATGTACTCTGCATATAGGTTAAATAAGCAGGGTGACAATATATAGCCTTGATGCAGTCCTTTTCCTATTTGGAACAAGTCCGTTCCATGTCCAGTTCAAACTGTTGCTTGCTCACCTGCATACAGATTTCTCAGGAGGCAGGTCAGGTTGTCTGGTATTCCCCTCTCTTGAAGAATTTTCCAGAGTTTGTGGTGATCCACACAGTCCAAGACTTTGGAATAGTCAATAAAGCAGAAGTAGATATTTTCCTGGAACTCTCTTGCTATTTTGATGATCCAGTGGATGTTGGCAATTTGATCTCTAGTTCCTCTGCCCTTTCTAAATCTACCTTGAATATCTGGAAGTTCACAGTTCACGTACTACTGAAGCCTGGCTTAGAGAATTTTTAGCGGTATTTTACTAGTGTGTGAGACAAGTGCAATTGTGCAGTAGTTTGAGCACTCTTTGTCATTGCCTTTCTTTGAGACTGGAATGAAAACTGACATTTTCCAGTCCTGTGGCCACTGCTGAGTATTCCAAATTTGCTGGTTTATTGAGTGCAGCACTTTCACAGCATCATCTTTTGGATTTGAAACAGCTCAATGGGAATTCCATCACCTCCACTTGCTTTGTTCATAGGGATGCTTCCTAAGGCCCACTTGACTTCACATTCCAGAATGGCTGGCTCTAAGTTAGTGATCACACCATTGTGATTATCTGGACTTTTGCTTAGTAGGGCTCAAAGATACTCACCCCTGGCCTGCTCTATTCATTCTCAATTGTGGGCTCTATGTGATCATTACTTCATACTGATCTATCACAACTGTGATCTCCTTCTGTGATACGTTCTCTAGATAGTAATTGCAGAAAATGTTTAATGTTTGCAGCTAAAAGTTTTCAGTTTACATCCAGGATTGAGTATCTGACCTTTTCCCCACTTGACTTTTCAAAAGAAATAACCTTTAAGTAAAATCATCTGTTTCTAATATTTGCTGTATTTTCTTCTTTTGTGTTACATTACCCCCTCCTCCCCTTCTTTTGAGTCAAGGAAGAAAAATTAAAGGAAAAAAACTCTTAAATGTAACAGTATTTGATTGTATTATATTATGTCATTTTCTGTGTACATTATCAAAGTCCCATGACTTTGGTAGCTTAGAGTCATGATTTATAAATTAAGCTTATTTCTTCACAAGATGTGGTTTATATTAGTGCATAATTATATGGGGTCTTTATATTCCTCTTCTTTTTCTTTTCATGTATCATTTTTTAATTTTTTCTATCTTGCCAACAGATTATAAATGGGTAGAAATTATTCATGTATTATTTTTCTTTTATATATTCTATAGCTGAGGACTTTGTAAGCTATCAAGATGTACCTTATTGTTTAGCTGAAATAAGTATGGGCCTATTTGAAAAAGCTTCTATTTCATTCAAGGAAATTACTGATGGAAAAAACAAATGGTGGATGATGTGGAAAATGTCCTATCAACCTGCATAATCCATTTATGTAGTGATGGCAGATTTGTCTCTGGTGGTACCCTCTGCTTCTATTGTTCTATAATTATGGATATTCAGATAAGAACAGTGCAATAATGATTGCTTTGAGCACACTAAGATATTTGTATCTTAAGAGCAGGGCACCTACCTCTCTAACTGCATTTCATGCTAATCTTTCCCTAGATCAGTAATTAGCAAACTTTTCTGTAAATGGCCAAATAGCTAATGATTTTAAGTTTTGCAAGTCATACAGTCTCTGTTGCAACTAGTCAAGTAGTCTTTTTTAATGGTATCTGACATTTATTGAAAATAAGAAGTTATATTTATCCAGGTAGTGTTGAGGCATTGGGCAGAGTACAGGAATTCTTCTGTTGACCAGCAGATGCAGGACTGAGAAAATACTCCAAATTCTGAAGAGATCTAGCATCTGGAAAAAATGAATCAATTCCATGGTGAGATGATTTGGCTGCAAGGTACCCCTGGGACCTGGAGTATAAAATGTCTCTGGGGGTGGGAAGGGGAAATGTGCTTCAGGGAAGGTGAATGGCTGTCCCCTTGGCAATGATTCTGAGCTCTCTGAATCACTGTTCAGGGATTATAGCCTGCTAAGTACCTCCTAAGTGAGCTCAGATCACTAAGCTCAGGTCACTAAGCTCAGTTCATTGTGGTTTCTTTGTAGGATGTAGTAGAGGATGATGGCAACAACATCTAACGTCTGCAGACAGATTCAGGTCTGCTAGTCTTTTCTATCGGCGTTTCTCTGCTT
Source organism: Madoqua kirkii (assembly GCA_006408675.1). Classification (NCBI taxonomy): domain Eukaryota; kingdom Metazoa; phylum Chordata; class Mammalia; order Artiodactyla; family Bovidae; genus Madoqua; species Madoqua kirkii. The sequence goes on from SJYC01078716.1 coordinate 12,599, forward strand.
CACAATGTCAAAGAACCATACTGCTGCTGCCGCTGCTAAGTCGTTTCTGTTGTGTCTGAGTCTGTGTGACCCCAGAGAGGGCAGTCCACCAGGTTTTCCCATCCCTGGGATTCTCCAGGCAAAAACACTGGACTGGGTTGCCATTTCCTTCTCCAATGCATGAAAGTTTAGAGTGAAAGTGAAGTTGCTCAGTTATGTCTGACTTTTAGCAACCCCATGGACTGCAGCCTACCAGGCTCCTCCATCCATGGGATTTTCCAGGCAAGAGGACTGGAGTGGGGTACTATTGCCTTCTCTGGTCAAAGAACCATAGAAAGTGGTAAACAAACATGTGTGGCTGTGTTCTAATAAAACCATCTAAAAAACATAAATGAGAGTTAGCCTGAGGGTCATCATTTGCCAGCTTTGCTCTAAGTCATTACCCACTAAACAGGGAAAGTTCCAGGCTTCCCTGGTGGCCCAGACAGTAAAGAATCTGCTTGCCAATGCAAGAGACCTGGGTTTGATCCTTGGGTCAGGAAGATCCCCCGGAGAAGGAAATGGCAACCCACTCCAGTATTCTTGACTGGGGATATCCATTACCAGTGGAGCCTAGCAAGCTACAGTCCTTGGGGCTACAAAGAGTTGGACATGACTGAACAACTAACACAACACAAGGAGAATGGCCTCGCTACTTCTGGTGCTGCTCCACCACTTGGGATATTCTTGTCCCTGCTTTTCCACATTCTTGACTTCTTTTCTTCCTTCTAATCTACACTTAAATGAAATGAGGCTCAAAGATAGGGTGACATTCTGATCTACCTACAAAAAACCTGTTTTATATCTGTAGTCCTGGTGTAATTACTGATGTGAAACCTGTCACTTTGAAATGTGATGTGGTTGGAAAGATAAATTACTGGTCAAATTATGAGTCACTCTATTCATGAAAGACTTCTCTGACCTTTCTATATAAACTAGGAAACTAGCAGATCATCCACTATTTATATGAGAAACACTAGAATTTGCATTTTTGGTGCTTTCTTTTTATCATTTACTAGGTGCCTCTCCCTAGGAGAAGGCAATGGCACCCCACTCCAGTGCTCTTGCCTGGAAAATCCCATGGGTGGAGGAGCCTGGTGGGCTGCAGTCCATGGGGTCGCTAAGAGTTGGACATGACTGAGCGACTTCACTTTCACTTTTCACTTTCATGCATTGGAGAAGGAAATGGCAACCCACTCCAGTGGTCTTGCTTGGAGAATCCCAGGGACAGGGGAGCCTGCTGGGCTGCCGTGTATGGGGTTGCACAGAGTCGGACACGACTGAAGCAACTCATCATCATCATCAGCAGCAGCAGCAGCAGCAGCAGCAACAGCAGTAGTGTGCCTCTCCCTAGTGGAATAAAAGACTGTATGGGAACAGAGTCACGTGTGCTCCATTCATGTTGCATTTCCACTCCAAATGTACTACATGCAAGATATAGTGCACCCAAAAAAGTTGAATGAGTAAATATATAATATTTGTTAAATGATTTCAATCTGAGCATAGTGAAATTCTCATTATTATATATTATCCACAATGACAATTTTTTTTCCTAACATATATAGCTTAATATTAGAGAGATTTTTTTTTCATCCTTAATAGAGAGTTGGAGATAGGCTTCCAAACTAGTTGGCCTGACAGGAGTAGGATCCAGATTGTTGCATGATGGATCCTCCTCCACCTCCTTCTGTGGATTTCTGGGCAAAGGTGTTCTGTATATCTCTATATAAAGACCTATCTGGATAGTCAGAAGATGGCAGTGTTTTTTAAATGATCCTAGTTTAATCTCAGTGGTCTTCCCTTTCTCTGAGAAAATTGAACCTGTCATTGGGTTGAGAATGTTTTAAAAATCCCCAGTATCTGCAACACCTTTTCCCTAGCACTTACTGCTTTTCAATGTAAAGGAATATGATTTTTCACTATTTCCAGGATGGTTGGTGGAAATCCCATCTGATCAATCTTGTTACATGGATGTTGTGATATTCACTAGGAGGAAAGGGTTATATTTGTTTGTTTGTTTAGCTTAAAGTATTTGGGAAGATAATATAATCTAAATTGTTTCCATGATGTCCAAATGACAAACCAAACCTAAAGTTATATAATTATGAACATAAAAAAAACCTAAACATGGAATGCAAATAATTTACTTATAGGTAGTATTTTATACTGGAGACTTCCCTGATGGCTCAGAGGGTTTCTCATTATATCAAAGATTATCAACATGAACCAAAACTCACGATTGTGGCTCCGTATCAGTTCTGAGTTATATCCATAGAGATAAGTGGCTAAGGACAAGTAAAGTGGAGGAAAAGATGGTTTGAGTATTAAGTGGTTGCTAGTAGGTATGTTACAGATACAGCAAACATAAAAAGGGACCAATGCATGTTGTGTCTACATTAGCCTAATGAACTACAGAGAGATTTTAAGAAATGAAAATTGTAAATTCCAAGAAGCAGTCCAGTTAAACTAGTAGAGATTTAAGCAGTGAGGTCACGGTATACAACCCTAATTCTGTATCTTGTCAACTATTGTGCTTCACACCAGCCTTCTCTTGGCCGAGGTCCTATGCTTTAATAACTTACATGCATATAGTGCTTTTAAACTCTTTCATATCTATTTCAGCTATCTGATCCTCACAACAACCTGTGAGGTAAGAGGTTTAGCAGCTGAGGGAGCTGGTGTGGAGACATAAACTAAAGTGTCTCCTGATAGTGACAAAGCCAGGGCTAGCTAGCTCTGTGCACTTGGCTGCATCCTTCTTCTACTGGGCCACCCCTTGTATTTCTAAAAGGTCTTTCAACTAGTAGAGGTGCCTGGGAGCAGCCACTAGCACACAGGTTCCTACCACTCCACACATTAACTGTCCGTCCACTCTGTTTTGTCTGAGGTACACAGAAAAGGAGCCAGGGGATCAGGAGGCATTGGTTGGACCCAGGCTCTGCCAGTGTAGGAAATACACTCTTGCATGATCAATTCCTAACTTTTGGTGTTTGAAATTAACCTCTGAAGCAACTTTTCAAGTCCCAGCTGGAAAGCCCCGGTTGCCTCTTCCGCTGCTGTGGCCAAGTGTCTGAGCACGATTGCTGCACCCCTGTGGAGCTCGCTGGCAGTGCCCTGCTGACTGCTGGCCTCCTTGCCAATGGCAATCAGCTGGTCCAATTTTTCTTGCTCCTGCTTTGAAAATTCTCATGTCAAACTCCTGTTTTCTGCCAGCTCAGCTGCAATAGTCCTGGCCACTGACTACCTTCTTCACTGGGGCCACTTGGGAGGGGTTCACTGGTCAAAGGCCTATCCCCACCAGAAACCAAAGGAGCCCTGGCGGAGGAGGCTGGAGGCTGCTGTGCGGAGGCCACCTCATGAGTGTTTCGGCTGGAGCTGGAGCAGGAGTTGGGCTCACCAGACAGAACCAGTCTGGTCATGGGGCTGCTCTGACAGGGGGCAGCTGCACCACTGTAAAGGTGGTGGGAGCTGCTATAGCTGGGGATCCCTTGAGAGCACCCTGCACCCAAGGAGTTATCCCAGGAGTCCTCTAAGTCACTGGTTTCTGTCACTGGTTTCTGTCATCTGGTCACTGACCCTCAGCTGACAATCCTCACCTGATTGCTTCACTGTTTTCAAAATAGGCTGATGCTCTGCTCCCTGAGTCCTTTTTGCTCCCAGAATGCTGTTTCCTCCTCCCCCGTGGTGTCAGGGTATGCTAAATTCAGGTCACTGTTCTTGGCCCAAGCAGTGTCCTTCATTAACTTGTCTGCATCAGTCACTATCTGATTTCAGAGATGATTCAACATATCATAAAAGGGACAGTGTGGTGAGTTACCCATACTTGTGGTGTGGGCCACATAGGTCTTTAAATATAAGTTCTTCACGACTTTGAATAGTAAGGAGAAATAAGAAAGCCTTCCTCAGTGATCAATGCAAAGAAATAGAGGAAAACAATAAAATGGGAAAGATTAGAGATCTCTTCAAGAAAAGTAGAAATACCAAGAGAATATTTCATGGAAAAATGGGCACAATAAAGGAGAGAAATGGTATAGACCTAATAGAAGCAGAAGATATTAATAAGAGGTGGCAAGAATACACAGAAGAGCTATACAAAAAAGGTCACCATTACCCAGATAACCATGATGGTGGGATCACTGGACTAGAGCCAGACATCCTGGAATACAAAGACAAGTGGGCCCTAGGAAGCATCGCTACAAACAAAGCTAGTGGAGATAATGGAATTCCAATTGAGCTATTTCAAACCCTAATAGTAGATACTGTGAAAGTGCTGCACTGAATATGCCAGCAAATGTGGTCTAATAGAAGCAGAAGATATTAATAAGAGGTGGCAAGAATACACAGAAGAGCTATACAAAAAAGGTCACCATTACCCAGATAACCATGATGGTGGGATCACTGGACTAGAGCCAGACATCCTGGAATACAAAGACAAGTGGGCCCTAGGAAGCATCGCTACAAACAAAGCTAGTGGAGATAATGGAATTCCAATTGAGCTATTTCAAACCCTAATAGTAGATACTGTGAAAGTGCTGCACTGAATATGCCAGCAAATGTGGAAAACTTAGCAGTGGCCACAGGACTGGAAAAGGTCAGGTTTCATTCCAGTCCCAAATAACAGCAATAACAAAGAATGTTCAAATTACCACACAACTGCACTCATCTCAAAAGTACAGCTCAAATTCTCCATTATAAGCTACAACAGTACATAAACCGTGAACTTCCAGATGTTCAAGGTAGATTTAGGAAAGGCAAAGGAACAAGAGATCAGATTTATGACATCTGCTGGATCATTGAAAAAACAAGAGATTTCCAGAAAAACATCTATTTCTACTTTATTGACTATGCCAGAGTCTTTGACCTTGTGGATCACAACAAACTGTGGAAAATTCTTCAAGAGATGGGAATACCAGACCACCTGACTTGCCTCCTGAGAAATCTGTATGCAGGTCAAGCAACAATTAAAACTGGACATGGAACAACAGACTGGTTCCAAATCATCCTGCTTATTTAACTCATATGCAGAGTACATCATGAGAAATGCTGGGCTGAATGAAGCACCAGCTGGAATCAAGATTGCCAGGAGAAATATCAATAATCTCAGATATGCAGATGACACCACCCTTATGGCAGAAAGCAAAGAACTAAAAAGCCTCTTGATGAAAGTGAAAGAAGAGCAAGAAAAAGTTGGCTTAAAACTCAACATTCAGAAAACTAAGATCATAGCATCTGGTCTCATCACTTTATGGCAAATCTATGGGGAAATAATGGAAACAGTGACAGATTTTATTTTGGGGGGCTCCAAAATCACTGCATGTGGTGACTGCAGCCATGAAATTAAAAGACTCTCACTCCTTGGAAGAAAATCTTTGAGCAAACTAGACAGCATATTAAAAAGCGGAGACATTACTTTGCCAACAAAGGTCCATCTAGTCAAAGCTATGGTTTTCCCAATAGTCAAGTATGGATATGAGAATTGGACTATAAAGAAAGCTGAGTGCCAAAGAATTGATGCTTTTGAACTGTGGTGTTGGAGAAGACTCTTGAGAGTCCCTTGGACTGCAAGGAGATCCAGCCAGTCCATCGAAAAGGAAATCAGTCCTAAATATTCATTGGAAGGACTGATGCTGAAGCTGAAACTCCAATACTTTGGTCACCTGATGTGAAGAATTGACTCATTTGAAAAGACCCTGATGCTGGAAAGTTGAAGGCAGAAGGAGAAGGGGACAATAGATGCTGAGATGGTTGGATGGCATCACCGACTTAGTGGACATGAATTTGAGTAAGCTCCAGGAGTTGGTGATGGACAGAGAAGCCTGGTGTGTTGCAGTTAATGGGGTTACCAAGAGTCAGACAAGACTGAGCAATTGAACTGAACTGACTTTGAACTTGCAGCTGCACTGAAGCATGGTATGGCAGAAGTCTTCCTGCTACATCCACTTGGACATGGCCTGATAGACATCTGCGTTGTGATGCATGGTCTGCAGGCACTGAACGTACTCCGCCTTGCTTAGTGTGGAGAGAAGCCTCTGTATCTCCTGTCTGTACCACCAGATGGCTGCACATCTATTGGAAGTCACCATGGCAAACTGGGAAGAGAGGCTACCTGGAGAAGGCTCCCGGGCAGGAGAGTGCCGACCTGAAGGTGTGAGTCTCCAAGAGCCAGCTGCTTCTTCCCTCTCTGGTGCTAACTGCTGAGAAGCCAGGTCCGAGGTCTGCATTTCTGGCTGGAAGGCCACAGGGGAATGCAAGTTACAGGAGCAGAGTAAGGATAACTGTGGCAGTAAGTTAGGCGGAGACACCTGTAAGGAGGTTGCGAAGAGGCAGGATGCTAGGGATAAGAAAGACCCAGCGCTGGGAGATCACTTAGGATGGGGACTGGGCCAACGGCTACAAAGGGCCTTACTTGCTTGGTAACAAGGGGACTATCTCCTTCACAAAAAGCAGGATGCTTCCAAGGCTGAGACCTGGAACAACTGTGTATCTTCTGCCAAGGATCTGCTTGACTTTCATTACTGAGCTTGAAATATTCTTTATTCTACTTTGTTTTGCTGCCAATCCAAAAACCTCTTCATTTTTTGAGTAAGCAACAACATCTGGAATAACTCTGTTGCCTGCATCACTTGCAACCATGCCAGCCCAGCTATCATTATGGATGGACACACGAGCTGATGTGCAGTTCAGGTGAATCCCAGTGGCAGCCGTGAGGTGGCAGAGAATCCAGCAGCACTCACGAAAGCAGTTTTGTATTACTATAAATATCCAAATTATAAATAAGAATATAACAATTTTATACGGTCTCAAACTGTGGGAATGCATTTGTGTCTGTAGCTGAAAATGCAGCAATGTATCCTTGCTAATTAAAATGAATTTTTATTAGTCTTAGGATGCTTCAAAACAGAAAACAAATGTTTTTACTTACTTAGCTGGGGAACTAAGCAACTTGAAACAAAATTTACTAGCATTCAAAATCTTTCATTTACTTCTAAATATGTGAATATATTAATATTTTATCTCAGATCCTCATTTGACTTTTTGAATATGTTAATTTCCTTTAAAAAAATCTCTATCTCCAAAGAAACAATTACTGCCTCCATCTTAAGATTG
>SJYC01078718.1:0-24590 GCA_006408675.1 Madoqua kirkii
ACACACACACACACACACACACACACACACACACACACACACATGCCTTGCAGGACTGACATCATCAAGAAAGACATTAATTTTTTGTAGCTTTAGACTAATTTTCCCCTGTGGCTTTCCTTGTCATGTCATGAATAATACTTAAGGCAATATCAGAGAAAATAACTATTTCTACAAGGATCAGCTGTTAGTTCATGACAACACACCACTGTATAAGATGTTCAGAAGTTAGGGTTAAGTTCTATCAGCCTGTTACCATTCTTACCTCGTAGAATTCATGGATAGCCGCCTTGGAAGGTGAATGTCTGCTATCAGTGGACTCAAGCATTATCTTTTGTCTGCTTAAGCATAGTAATTCAGGCTGCATAATTATGGTCTACAAAGTTTCGTGAAGTTAAGTTTTGTCATGGCCTAGAGCACTCTCCTGGTGCCCAGAGACTAGTGTCAGCAGAGTTCAATTTGTGGATAGAAAAATTGGGAAGGAGTTATGGTCTGTCTAGATCTAAATTTGTCCCCTGTCCCTCTGAACTTTCGTATTACTAGTTTACTCATTCTTACTGATTTACACATTTTTCCATGGTTGTGTCTGTCTCTTATACACATCTCTTAGCTATTAAAATAAGATTTGTAAAAATTAACATGAATTTTATATGGAAACTTCTTTTAATTACATAATAAATAATTTACACATAGTGGTTTAGCTTCATGCATGGGATAAACTAAGATTTTAGCTTAAGTCTAATAATTATGTATTGGTAACATCTAATTTGATTATCATATATATGTGTGCATATTAATGTGCAAAATTAGTTTAGGGATTTTTTTATTATGTTCAGAATGGAATTACATTTTTTACCCACCTGTCATTCCATCACAGATAAGGCAAAACTAATGTTTTCCTTTGTACATTATGTAACATTATGGAGGACTCTGAATTGCTAGTAAAATTAACTTGTCCTAAATGCTTTCTCCTTTGCTGGTTTTGAACAAGTAAACTGATATGTTAGCAGACTCGTGTGGCAAGAAGCTGTGGACAAGTCTCTAGCCAACATTCAGTAAGAAGCTGTGGCCCTCAATTTAAGACACTTGTTAAATGAAATAATTCTAGAGAACAGTTTCAAGGTAATATAATATAGCTAATATTTTTATGCTTGTGTTTAAAGACAAAGAGAAGGTCTCTCTGCTTATCACAAAGCAAAAAGAAGGTCTCTAAGGAATGATTAAACAGGTTGAGTAGCATAATACACCCTTATTTAAGTCTCTCAATAAATCTACAGTCCTCTTGAGAAGACTCATATTTTTAAAAAAGCTTAATGATTTAATTCACTGTATAATTATTCACAATTATACTTTCCTTGCTTACATGGAAATGACATAGATTTTCAAAACCACACATTTTCTTTAAAATATATTTAAAATAATTTTTACACATAAATAAATAACAGCAGTTCTTCTTGAAGTAATATCTTATAATCACAGGTTTCCATTTATTGTTATATAAAGGCATAGGATTTTCCCAAACATATATGTTTATGTTTGGGGAATATGCAATTATAGAACTTGGCTAAATACAGCTGTTTTGTGAGTAACTCTGACTTTTGGGTCTCATAACCTTTCTGATCATCATTTTATTTTATTCCACTGAAACCAGAACTGTATACTAAGTCTCAAGGTGCTCTTATTAGGGAGGTAAATGAGTTAATATTATTTTTCCCATATTACACATGAAAAAGAAGTTTAGCAAAATGAAGTGACTTATTCAAAGGCATAGAACTCAGTCCATATGAGAATTTGTGTCTAGGATTTTTTCTTTCTGCATGAGTTAATTCCATCTCTTCTCTCATTCTCGTTAGTCAATGAAATTACTGCAGTATTAATGGCAGGTTCCTTATATATGTGACAGGTTATATTTTAGCTAAATGAGCACTTGATTTTTAGCTTCAGTTAGGTTTTCTACTCCAGATCCTTCTATGTTCTTCTTCAGAGATTAGGACCAACTGAAATATTATATATTGTCTTATTCACTGCTATACCTGCAGCCCTAAAATGGAGCTGAGTACAGAGTAACTGGACAGTAAATATTTGTTTTAAAAAATGCATTCTTTACCAAATTAAAAAAAAAGAGATTTAAGTCTTCTCTCCTTTTCCCAAAGTCTCAAAAGCCCCTTCTACCCAGCAGGTTGTCCTATATCTTTTCTTTTGATAATTACTTACTTTTCACAATACATATCAGAGTCTTTCCCCTAAAGATGTTGGGGCAAAACTGGGTGGACAAGAAATCCATTATTTTAGATTTGTTAATAACCTACATTTACCACATTTATAAATGTGTTGCAATTGCAGATAAAACACCTTATTAAAATATAATGGGAAATTTTATCACAATTCCTGGAACTCAGTAGATGCTTAATAAAGTTTAATTAACTTATTCTTCCTATCCTCAATTTAGGATAATCTTGCCATGTATAGTATTAATTTGTATCTTTATGCATGTTAGCCCAATCTTTAAAGGTATTCTGTTATGTTTAATATTCAACATGTGGCATCCCTGTAATTTTTTTTCTGTGTAGTGAATAGTGATTTTTCCCATGATTTTAATTATTTCCAAAATACAAACTATTTGTTTAATCATAAAGAACATCAATTCTGTAAGTGAAAAGCAAACAAACAATAACAAAAAATACCAAAAGCAACTTCAAGTGCAAGTTTAGGGTCAGGTCATTCTCTATTTTTTTAAATCTTGGGAGCAATTCAAAGGCCACAAGTATATTAGAAAAATTCCTACCTTGAAGGTCATGTCAACTTTAATATACATGCTAGGGAAGAAATAGATTCCCAGCTGTCAGGATATTGAATGAACATACACACACACACACACACACACACACACACACACACACACACACACACACATGCCTTGCAGGACTGACATCATCAAGAAAGACATTAATTTTTTGTAGCTTTAGACTAATTTTCCCCTGTGGCTTTCCTTGTCATGTCATGAATAATACTTAAGGCAATATCAGAGAAAATAACTATTTCTACAAGGATCAGCTGTTAGTTCATGACAACACACCACTGTATAAGATGTTCAGAAGTTAGGGTTAAGTTCTATCAGCCTGTTACCATTCTTACCTCGTAGAATTCATGGATAGCCGCCTTGGAAGGTGAATGTCTGCTATCAGTGGACTCAAGCATTATCTTTTGTCTGCTTAAGCATAGTAATTCAGGCTGCATAATTATGGTCTACAAAGTTTCGTGAAGTTAAGTTTTGTCATGGCCTAGAGCACTCTCCTGGTGCCCAGAGACTAGTGTCAGCAGAGTTCAATTTGTGGATAGAAAAATTGGGAAGGAGTTATGGTCTGTCTAGATCTAAATTTGTCCCCTGTCCCTCTGAACTTTCGTATTACTAGTTTACTCATTCTTACTGATTTACACATTTTTCCATGGTTGTGTTATGCTGAAAAGGCTTAAAGAGAGTAAATAAAGACCAAGATGTAAAGAAACTATGACAGGTGCATGGGTTCCTCTAAGACACTAGGAAAATAGTCTCCAATAAGATGTCAGCATTGATTCATATCTGGAAAAATGAACTAATAAATGCTGTTCCAGATGAAACAAATACATTTTCAGAGATGTAATGCTCTTATACTCCTGAGATCCTGAGGATAAGAATATTGTTTTTCCTGATTTTCTAGAGATCTAATATGTGCAATTAGAAGGAGAAGGGGACGACAGAGAATTAGATGGTTAAATGGCATCACCAACTCAATGGACATGAGTTTGGGTAAACTCCAGGAGTTGGTGATGGACAGGGAGGCCTGGTGTGCTACGGTCCATGGGGTTGCAAAGAGTCGGACATGACTGAGCGACTGAACTGAACTGAACTGATATTTTAAGTTTCTTTAATGCTGTTATAAATTGGCTCTCTTAAAACTACATTTCCCAATTATTTGCTACTGTTTATAAGAATAAATTTTGTATGTATTACGTTTGTCATTTGTGACCTTGCTAAGTTATACTTTTAAACATTGGTAAATTCCTTTTTCTTCTTTTTAATACATAATCATAATTAAGTCCCCTAAAAATGGTGATAGTTTTACTTCTTTTTTTTCTTCTTTTCTGCTTTCCTGAAATCACTAGAATCTCTAGTGTAACATCAATAGAAATGATCACATTATATATTCCTTTCAAAAATCAAAGACAAAGAAAGGAATATGGTTGGTTTTTCATCATTAATTAGAGCATTAGCTATTTTTTAATAGATGCACTTTATCACATATGGGAAGTTTCCTTTTATTCTGTCATGTTCTGAGATATTTTCATAGTCAGTAGATTTTGAATTGAAAATTGTTTTTTTAACATATTTTAATTGTGAATTGGTGCTGAAATGCTTTTCTGCGTCTACTGAAATAGCCCACTTTATTCAATTATTAAAATTTGTTAGATAGAATTCTAAAATGGCCCCCACAATCCCTGGCCCTTAGTGTGTACACCCCTTCCATCAAATATTCAATTAAACACTACTCTAGGTGTTGTCATGAAGGGCTTCTGCAGATGTAACTGAGGTTCCTAATCAACTGACCTTGAAAGAGGGAGATTATTTGGGTGGGTCAGACCTGATCAAATGAGCCCCTTAAATCTGGATCTCAAAGTCAGAGACAGAGAAAGTCAGAGCAAATCTAAGTATGAATGAGATTTGACAAGAAAGAAATTCTGAGTGCTGGTATGAGGGAAGGGAGGGGGCATGCAGTAAGGAACACGGGACCTGAAAGCAGCTTATAGCTGCCAGCCAGCAAGGAAAGAGGACCTCAGTCCTGTAACTAAAAGGAACTGAATGCTGTGGACAACCTTAGTGAGCTTGGAGGCAAATCCTTCCCCAGAACCTCCAGATGAGAACTCAGTCCAGCCAGCACCTTGATTTCCGATTTTGAGCCTCTGAGTAGAACTCCATCAACCCATCATAATCCAGAGGTGGGTAAAGTAGGGTACTTTAGTAGGCAATAGCTTCATGCTAGCAAATGGCCTCCCTCTGGCCCCAAACCAGGTGCTGTATTTGGTTAAAGCTTGCCCAAGACTTGAAGGGTTGATCTTTCAGGATCTCAAGACCCAGAGTTGAATGTATGACTGGAAGTATCAGGCAAGCCAGCTGTGGATTTTCTTAGCACGGATCAATACATATACTCCACTGTAAATGTTGTTGTTGTACAGTCATCCAGTTGTGTCTGACACTTTGTGATCCCGTGGACTGCAGCATGCTAGGCCTCCCTGTCCCTCACCATTTCCTGAAGTTTGCCCAAGGTCATGTCCATTGTCCAAGGCCATGTCCCCTGCATCGGTGATGCCATTCAGCCACCTCATCCTCTGGATGATGACCATTTTAAATCCACAGATGCAGAATAACTGGATCTAATTGGAGACCCAAGATATCTTACAGTTGGGCCTGTTTTCACAAGCCTCCAGCTGTGCATATGTGTAATCAATTGACTTCTAGATTTCAATCTATAAAAGGTCTCAATTAATATCCTTTTGAATTTAAATATTTACTTATTCATTTATTTACTTATTTATTGCTCCCAGGCACTGGGTGTGTCAGGGGAGTGAGTGCTGGTCCCAGTGGAGGGCCAGGAAGGCAAGAGGTTGGGATACAGTGAGAATCAAGTGGTTCTGATCATAGCGAAGTGGCACTACTGCACCCAGCAGGAAGTTCAAACTGGGGGATTTAAAAAATTTTATTGGAGCCAGCAGGGGAATCCTTGGATGAGGAACACCCAAGTCCCATGGGTGCCAGCAGTACCTCATTCCAGATTCAGTCACAGTAAGGAGTAGGGGTGGAGGGGCTTGTATTAAGCTCCTGCCCAAAGATGTACAGCTGGAACCCTGGGAGACCAGCCCTGGGAAGTAAACTGCTCCTGCACAGCTGCTAATTGCCGCAATTAGACACAGCCTTTCCAGAAAGGGAAGCACCAGATCAGCAAGTTGGGCTTCTGATTTCTGATCCTGGGTCTTTAGTCCTACCTCTGCCAAGGTCCAGAACATGCCAGCTTATCCTAGGGGCAGTTGTAAGGTGTCTTAAAATTCATCCCAGGAGACCTTTGCAGCTTGTTCTTTAGCCTTTCGACCTGAAGAACAGCCTCAGGGCATTTCTCTGTTTCTGAGTCAAACCAGGTGCCCAACCTGCATTGGGGAACTGGCTTCTTTGGTCAAACCCCTCCATCCAGTAACGTGCTCCTCCTTTTGTGGACACTGTTCATCTGTTGATAGACACATATTAATTCCATGTCTTGGTTACTGTAAAATAATACTGCAATGACCATGGGATGCTGGTATCTTTTTGGGGTGATGATTTTATTTCCTTTGGATAAATACCCAGAAATGGAATTGCTGCATCTTATGGTAGGTAGTTATGAATGTAATTTCTTGCCAAGCTCCATACTAATTTCCATAGTGGCTGCACCAATTTACATACCCAGCTACCGTGCACCAGGATTTCCATTTTTCCCACAGTCTGGTCAGCACTTGTTATCTCTTTTCTTGTTGATAATAGCCATTCTCACTGGTGTGCGGTGATATCTCTTTGTGGTTTTGATTTTCATTTCATTTGATTAGTGATGTTGAGGAGCTTTTCATCTATCTTTTGGCCCTCTATATGTTTTTCTTAGAAAACTGTGGTTCAGATCCTCTGCTCAGCATTGTATTTTTGAACATTGTTAGGAGAGTAGCTAGACCTTAAAAGTTCTTAACACAAGGAAAAAAAAAAGTAATTATATATGGTGATCAGTATTAGATAAAATCTTTCCTGGTGGCTTAGATGGTAAAGAATCTGCCAATGCAGGAGACGTGGGTTTGATCCCTGGGTTGGGGAGTTCCCCTGGAGAAGGGAATGGCACTCCACTCCAGTATTCCTGCCTGGAGAATCCAATAGTCAGAGGAGCCTGACAGGCTATAGTCCATGGTATAGCAAAGAGTCAGACACAACTGAGTGAATAACACACACACACAGAGTATTACAAAACTGCAATTACCATGGTGATCATTTTGAAGCATATACATATTGAATCACTATTTTGTACACCTGAAACTATGTTTGTCCTCTGATATCTGTCAGAGATTATAGAAACTGTGGGAGATACCAAAAATCCATGGATGCCCAAATCCCATAGTTAGCCTTAAATATCTGTGTTTTACGCTTGTGTGGCTACCAAGCCAACTCTATGTTTATTGTAAGAAAAAAACTGCATTGTAGTGGGCCTGGACAGTCCAAACCTGTGTTGTTCAAGGGCCAACCATAATGTTATGTGTCAATTATATTGGAAATGGAAAATTCCTTAGCTAAATAAAAAGAAAGAATATTTGAACAGAATAATTTCCAAATAAGAGAGTAACAGGAAATTAGAGATAAATCATTCATGAGTTCACAGTAGTTTTATCTAACCTTTAAGGAAGAGATGACTACAACTCTGTTTGGCCGATTACTAAAGATAGCATGTTTTCAGTTGAGATGTCAAAACTTTCTACCTTCATAAATTAAGGAAAACTAAACTGTTATTCATGTTTTCCTTTAATGAAATACATGTGAAAACTTGAGAGTATATTTGAAGAAAATTATTCCCTAGCAGGAGATGCCTGGTTAAGGTGGGATTGCAAAAAATAGTACCAGTCAGCATCTTTACAGTACACTAGTCGAAACATAGATTTTTTGTATCTTAAAGCCATATAAATTGAAGATGGCCAAATATATATTGTGAAAAGACAATCCATAGGATGAGAGGGAAAGATCTGCAAATCATTTCTCTGATAAAGGATTTGTACCTAGAATATATACCAAATTTTTACAACTCAATAGTAAAAATAAAATCCAATTTTAAAGTGGACAAATTATTTGAATAGATTTTTATCCATTGAAGATAATCAAGTGGCCAGCACATACGAGAAAAGATGCTCAATATCATGAGGAAAACTGTAACTCAAAAGATAGCTCCTTATTTGAACAAGCCACGCATAAAAATATATTAGGTAAAGTTGAAGAAATTATTCATAACGAAGTATTTTTGATATGTTAAATTTGATAATGTTTTTTAGGATTGTAACATAAGACAAAAAATGCTCTTATCTTCTAGAGGTGCACTTTGAAGTATTTATAGGTGAATTCTCTCATATGTTTAGAATATTTAGATTCTTAGAGTATTTCTGAAATAAATGTAATAATGATACATATATACAATGATGAGGTTAATGTGGCAACGCTGCTAACATTTGCTAAATTCAGTTAATAAGTACATGAGTGTTCATTATACCAGTGTCTCTATTTTTAATGTGTGTTTAAATTTTTTTCTAGATGAAATAATCAAAAAGATTGGGGGAAAGGGGACTTGAAACACTTCCAACCCCACCAGTATTTGTTAAAATCTCCTTGAAGTCATTTTACATCTAATATATTAATAAACTTTTACAGTCTCTAATTTAGTTATGGTTCTACTGTTTATGCATTTACCCAATGAACATGGACTGAAGATTAATAGAAAGAAAGTGAAGTCACTCAGTTGTGTCTGACTCTTTGCAACCCATGGTCTGTAGCCCACCAGGCTCCTCCATCCATGGGATTTTTCCAGACAAGAGTACCGCAGTGGGTTGCCATTTCCTTCTCCAGGGGGTCTTCCCAACCCAGGAATCGAACCCTGTGGTCTCCTGTGTTACAAGCAGATGCTTTACTGAGTCACCACATGCTAGGAACTGTGCTGTGCTGTCCCCTTGGTTGTCCAAATTAGAAACCTCCAAGTTGAGAAATAAGAGAAAAAGGAAAGAAAACCCAGCTAGGCCATTCCTAGACTGCTGACAGACAGAACTGTGAACTAATAATGGATGTTGTTTAAAGGTGCTGAATTTGTTGTAATTGCTTATGGAGCAATAGGAAATTAATACATAAGGTCAATTATATTGAGTGGTTGTCTGACATTGAAACAATCTGTCATCCTAGAAAAATCCCACTCATCATGATTTATTACCAATTTTATATGTTGTTGGATTTGATTTGCTAGATTTTGTTAAGATTTTTGTGGGTAGTATTGGTATATAGAGTAAAATTCTTATGGCTATATTAGTTTAAAGTTGTTTTTTCTTGTGATGCTTGTGTTTGAACTAAATGTAATACTGGCTTCATAAATGCATTTGTATCTCCACATTCTCTATTTTCAGAAGAAAGTTTATAGATTTCATGATGTTTCTTTAAACTTTAGTACTATTCCCTATTGAGCCCACGTGGATCTGGATTTTTCTGGTTTACATGTTTGTATGAAGGATTTAGTGTTTTAGTAGAGATAATGTCATCTATATTTTATATTAGTTTAAAGTTGTTTTTTCTTGTGATGCTTGTGTTTGAACTAAATGTAATACTGGCTTCATAAATGCATTTGTATCTCCACATTCTCTATTTTCAGAAGAAAGTTTATAGATTTCATGATGTTTCTTTAAACTTTAGTACTATTCCCTATTGAGCCCACGTGGATCTGGATTTTTCTGGTTTACATGTTTGTATGAAGGATTTAGTGTTTTAGTAGAGATAATGTCATCTATATTTTTATTTCATTTTAGGTTAATCTTAGCAGATTATATGTTTCAATACTTTTTCCTCTTCATATAGGTTGCAAAATTTCTCGGCAGAAAATTGTTCATAATATTCTCATTATTATTTTATTGTCTCTAATTCAATATGGTTCTTCATGCTCTCAATTTTTATCTTGATTAGTCTAGGAGTTAATTGATTTGTAAATAATCTCAAGGCACCATCCCTCTGTACTCTTTGTTATGTATTTCATTGATTTCAGCACTTTTATTTCTTATTTCCTTTCCTCCAAATCTTCAGCTTCTTTCTATTATTATCAATATTTTTTAAATTCCCTTTCTGTTTTATTGTTGAGATGAAACATTAGGTCATTAAGTTTAATGCCTATAATTTTATCTTTAAGCACTGTTTTACCTCAAAATGTTTAGACTGTTGTATATGTACTATATTTTATGGCTCAGATGGTAAAGAACCTGCTTGCCAATGCAGGAGACATAAAAGACCTGGGTTCAATCCCTGGGTCTTGAAGATCCCCAGAGAAGGGAATGGCAAAGCACTCCAGTATTCTTTCCTGGAAAATCCCATGGACAGAGGAGCCTGGCAGGCTACAGTCCATGGAATCACAAAGAGTCAGACATGACGAGCAACTAACGCTTTCAGTTTTAGTTCTAAATATTTTATAATTTCACTAGAAATCATATTTTTTTGACATATTGATAATTGAGACTTTTAAACATTTGCATACTAATCTGCTTAGTTATGTTTTCATTATTAATTTTTCATTTAGTTATCTTGAGTAAAATATTTTAATCAATTAAAATTAAGACTTGTTTTATGACTATATTGTCTACTTTGGTAACTATACCTTATGTTTATGAAAAAATTCTTTTTGTATTCTTCACTTATCTGGTATAGTCTTCCATGGATATAAGCTAAGTCAAAATGTTTGTTGATGTTGTTTAGATTGTTATATCCTTGCTAATATTTACTGTGTTGTTGTTATTCCTTATCGACTGGCAAGATGGGTATTTAATATTTCCTTTCTGTTTTTTGTTTTTCCATTTTCCTTCTTCTGGACAATTGAGTAATTTTTAAAATTCAACTTTAATTTATTTTAATACTATATCAGTTAATATTTTAATTTGAAAGTAATTGCCTTACCTCTATGATTAATAATTTACCTCATATTAATATTTGCTTCACAAAAAATGAAGAAATCTTGTTCCGTTAAGATTCATTTAGCACTTTTCTTCATAATTGCTGATGCTGTAAAAAGCATATGTACTACAAATTATATATTATAAATCCCTTCAGATAGCTCAGTATTTTTTAACTTTAACACTTTTCCTTTAAGTAAATTAAAAAGAAAATGATCAGTTCAGTTCAGTCACTCAGTCGTGTCCGACTATTTGCTACCCCATGAACCACAGTACCCCAGGCCTCCCTGTCCATTATCAATTCCTGGAGTTCCCCCAAACCCATGTCCATTGAGTTGGTGTTGCCTTCCAACCATCTCATCCTCTGTCATCCCCTTCTCCTCTTGCCCTCAATCTTTCCCAGCATCAGCGTCTTTTCAAATGAGTCAGCTTTTTGCATCAGGTGGCCAAAGTACTGGAGTTTCAGCTTCAACATCAGTCCTTCCAATAAACACCCAGGACTAATTTCCTTTAGGATGGACTGGTTGGATCTCCTTGCAGTCCAAGGGACTCTCAAGAGTCTTCTCCAACACCACAGTTCAAAAGCATCAATTCTTTGGCACTCATCTTTCTTCATAGTCCAACTCTTACATCAATACATGACGATTGGAAAAACCATAGCCTTGACTAGGCGGACCTTTGTTGATAAAGTAATGTCTCTGCTTTTTAATATGCTAAGTTGGTCATAACTTTCCTTCCAAAGAGTATCTTTTAATTTCATGGCTACAATCATCATCTGCAGTGATTTTGGAGCCCAGAAAAATAAAGTCAGCCACTGTTTTCCCTTCTATTTGCCATGAAGTGATGGGACCAGATGCCATGCTCTTAGTTTTCTGAATGTTGAGCTTTAAGCCAACTTTTTCACTCTCTTCTTTCACTTTTATCAAGAGGCTCTTTAGTCCCTCTTCACTTTCTGCCATAAGGGTGGTGTCATCTGCATATCTGAGGTTACTGCTATTTCTCCTGGCAATCTTGATTCCAGTTTGTACTTCCTCCAGTCCAGCATTTCTCATGATGTACTTTGCATCCTTTACTCAGATGTAAAAGTTTTCTAATGCCCTTCATTAGTTCTGACTTTATCATTTTCAGACTGAACACTTTTTTTCCCCCTTTTCTTTAGCATTTACTATAGCATATTACAGCAGTGACAAAATTCTGTCTTGGTTTTTAGTCTATGGATGTGAACAAATGTATAATGACATGTATACACCGTGATCCATTTTATGAAGTTGCTCAGTCATGTCTGACTCTTTGAAGTTTTTGTGACCCCATTGGCTGTAGCCTACCAGGCTCCTCTGTCCATGGGATTTTCCACACAAGAGTACTGGAGTGGGTTGCCATTTCTTTCTCCAGGGGATATTTCCAGCGCAGAGATCAAACACAGTTCTCCCAAATTGCAGGCAGATGCTTTACCATCTGAGCCAGGGAAGGGATCCGTTATAATACCATGCAATGTATTTTCACCACCATAAAACTTCTCTGTGCTCTGCCTGTCATCATGGCTCCTCGCCACCGATGTAACGGCTAACCACCATTGATATTTAAAATTCTCCCCATAATTTGTCTTTTCCAG
Organism: Madoqua kirkii; assembly: GCA_006408675.1. Taxonomy (NCBI): domain Eukaryota; kingdom Metazoa; phylum Chordata; class Mammalia; order Artiodactyla; family Bovidae; genus Madoqua; species Madoqua kirkii. The sequence continues at coordinate 12,332 of SJYC01078718.1, forward strand.
AATGTCATATAATTGGAGTCATATGTAGCCTTCTCCAATTGGCTCCTTGCACTTTTTATTGTGCATTTAAGATTCCTCCATGTCTTTCCATGACTTTACAGCTCATTTCTTTTAGGCACTAAATAATAATATCCCATTGTCTTGATATACCACAGTTTATCCACTCACCTACCAAAGGACATGTGAGTTATTTTCAAGTTTTGACAATTATGAAAGCTGCTATGAACATTGTGTTCAGATTTTTGTGTGGGCATTTCAGCTTTTTTGGATAAGTACCAAGGAGCATGATTCTGGTTCATATAAAAGAGCGTGTTTAGACCTGTAAGAAATTGCAAACTGTCTCCCAAAGTATCTGCACTATTTTGCATTTCTACCAGAAATGAATGAGACTTTATGTTGTTCCACACACTTGTCAGCATTTGGTGTTACCAGTGTTATAGATGTTGGCCATTCTGATAAGTGTGTAGTGGTATCTCATTGAATTTGCATTTCCCTGATGACATTAAGTGGGGTATCTTTCATATGTTTATTGCTTATTTGCCATCTCTATATCATCTTTAATGAGGTATCTGTTCAGGTGTTTGGCCCATTATTTAATTGTTTTTTATTATTTTTTTATTAATAAGAATTGTGTATTGTGGATAATAATCCTTTTTTAGATCTTCAAATATTTTTCTTTTTCATTTTGTCTTTCTCTTCTTATGAGAGTTCCAATTACACAGATGTTAGGTCTTTTGATTTTATTCCACAGTTTTCTAAGCCTCTGTCCATTTTCTTTACAATTTTTTTCCTGTTTTGTTCAGGTGGGTGAATTCCACTAATCTATTATCAAGTTCATTTATATTTTTTCTGTCATTGTCATTCCATTATTCTGCTATTACACCCATTCAGTGTTTTGGGTTTTGTCTGTTTATTCATGAGGAGGAATGTATTTTTCAGTTCTAAGTTTACACTTGGTTCTTTTTAGTATTTTCTATTTCTCTGCTTAAATTTACTCTTTCTTCATTTATTATTAACATAGTTTCTTTTGCCTAATTAGCCTGATGGTAATAGCCAACCTAAAGTTTTTCTCTGAGAACTTTAATATCTATTATCATTTTGGGATTAGCTCCTCTTAATTTGCTTTCTTCTGATAATGGGTCAATTTTTGTAGTTCTTCATGGGTTGAGTAATTTGGACTATATCTTGTACATTGTGAATATTTTGCTGTAGAAAACTTGGATTCTATTACATTATTGAGGAATACTGATATTTTTGGCTTAGCATTCAACCAACTTGGTTAGACACAAATTGTAAAATTTCCCTCAACCTAGGATGAGTGGTAATTAAATTTTCACTTCAGACTGTGCACTCTGACCTTTGAATATATAGCTGAAAGGTCAGCCAAAGATGTGAATCAAGTTTTACACCTAGAATATAATGTTTTCCTTTCATTGGCTTGTTCCTTTCTGAGAATCCCTCAACTCCATTCTCTGGCAGCCCTAAGTGCTTCAGTCTTCTTTCCCAGGTTTGTTTATCCAGAGAGATGGCTGATTTTTTAACGAGATTTTAGCCACCCTGCCCAACCTTGCAACTATTGCTCTCCTCAGAGAAAAGCAAAAACAAAACATTTTGCTGATTTCTTCCTCCAAGTTTTGACTTGTTGCCAAAATCTGCCTGCTGTGTTTAGAATTGGTATCTTGGCTAATTATATTAAAAATACAAGATTGATTTTTATGTATTACAAAAATAATCAAGCAGATTTTCCCACATATATTGTATTATATTCGAGTTAGTAAAGCAGGCAAATAGAGTAGCAGAATAATAATATGTACCTTGTAAGATTGCTATAAAGCATTAATAAGATAATGTATACAGAATACTTAGCAGAATCTCAGACACAAAATAGGTGTTCGACAGGTGGTAGATGCTTATCTTTAGCCATAAGTTAATGCCAAGAAAGTCACTACTTATTCATCTTGTTTCATAAATCCAAGGCAAAAAATATAGTTGGGTCTATTAACATTGGACTATAAAGGAATGACTGACTATTAGGGAAAGTCTGTTTAAATTTCTTCTGGAGTGATGGCCTCCTGGAGGGAATATTGAACTGAAATCATGCTGCTTAAGAGTCTCAGCAGGTCTCTAGTTCTAGCATATACTTTGAACTTTACTAAAACTCTCAGAGCAGATAAAGGAAGGTTTTCATTGACCTTTCATATTTCTGAGTTTTAAACTTGAACCTCCAGATTTGATTAATAAACATTATATACTTGGATGTATTTTTTGTGTACCCAAAAGATTTATACTTTTTTTTTTGCTTTTATTCAATAAAGTAAGATTGAATATTCTATCATAAACGTCCCTATATATAGTCTATGTTCCATTTAAAGCTTAGCAATATGAATAATTAGTGAGTGTACATGTGCTTGTGTCTATATGCATGCATGCTAGCTAATAACTTTTTTTTTTTTTAGAGTAGGAAACACCACTCCAGTATTCTTTTTTTTTTTTTTAATGCCTATTCCATTTCACAGTACTGTATTGGTTCTGCCATACATTGACATGAATCAGCCACAGGTGTAGAGGATCTCCCCATGTTAAAGCCCCCTCCCACCTCCCTTCCCTGCCCATCCCCCCGGTTCATCCCATACACCGGCCCCAAGCATCCTGTATCCTGTATTGAACATAGACGGGTGCTTCATCTCCCATATGATTGTATACATGTTTCGTTGTCATTCTCCCATATCTTCCCACCCTCTCCCTCTCCCTCTGAAGCCAAAAGTCCGTTCTATACCTCTGTGTCTCTTATATTGTCTCACTTTCGGGGTCATCATTACTGTCTTCTATATTCCATATATATGTGTCAGTATACTGTATTGGTGTTTTTCTTTCTGGCTTACTTCACTCTGTATAATCGGCTCCAGTTTCATCCATCTCATTAGAACTGCGTCAAACTTATTCTTTTTGAGGGCTGAGTAATACTCCATTGTGTATATGTACCAAAGCTTTCTTATCCATTCATCTGCTGATGGACATCTGGGTTGTTTCCATGTCCTGGCAATTATAAACATTGCTGCAATGAACATTGGGGTACACGTGTCTCTTTCAATTCGAGTTTCCTCAGTGTGTATGCCCAGCAGTGGGATTGCTGGGTCGTAAGGCAGCTCTATTTGCAATTCTTTCAGGAATCTCCACACTGTTTTCCATAATGGCTGTACTAGTTTGCATTCCCACCAACAGTGTAAGAGGGTTCCCTTTTCTCCACATCCTCTCCAGCATTTATTGCTTGTAGATTTTTGGATCGCAGCCATTCTGACTGGTGTGAAGTGGTACCTCATTGTGGTCTTGATTTGCATTTCTCTGATAATGAGTGATGTTGAGCATCTTTTCATGTGTTTGTTAGCCATCCGTATGTCTTCTTTGGAGAAATGCCTGTTTAGATCTTTGGCCCATTTTTTGATTGGATCATTTGTTTTTCTGGAGTTGAGGTGCATAAGTTGCTTGTATATCTTTGAGATTAGTTGTTTGTCAGTTGCTTCATTTGCTATTGTTTTCTCCCATTCAGAAGGCTGTCTTTTCACCTTACTTATAGTTTCCTTTGTTGTGCAGAAGCTTTTGATTTTAATTAGGTCCCATTTGTTTATTTTTGCTTTTATTTCCAGTATACTGGGAGGTGGATCATAGAGGATCCTGCTGTGATATATGTCCGAAAGTGTTTTGCCTATGTTCTCCTCAAGGAGTTTTATAGTTTCTGGTCTTACGTTTAGATCTTTAATCCATTTTGAGTTTATTTTTGTGTGTGGTGTTAGAAAGTGGTCTAGTTCCATTCTTTTACAAGTGGTTGACCAGCTTTTCCAGCACCACCTGTTAAAGAGACTGTCTTTACTCCATTGTATGTTCTTGCCTCCTTTGTCGAAGATAAGGTGTCCATATGTGTATGGGTTTATCTCAGGGCTTTCTATCTTGTTCCATTGGTCTATATTTCTGTTAATAACTTTTTAAAAGAATATTTTCTATACATCCTGAGTCCTCGGTTTCAGCTCTTAAGTTCTTAACTGTAAAGGAACTGTATAATTATCTTTGGGTAACAAGATATAAAGTTATTTTACTTTATATTATTTTAAAGAATATTTTCTACAAAGTTTTATCCAAGTTAATATATTCCAAAGCTAATGCATTGTAATCAAAGCAGAATTCTACATGGTAAAGATTATAGAAATGCCTTTGTTTCATGCAATCCTGAAATGGTCTTGGGATATGAAGCAGATTTGTTTCAGAAGCTGGCCAGGAAACATAAATTGCTAAGAAAGTGTAAAAGCATGTTGGAGTTGAGCCAGATATTACCCCCTGAATTAAAAGAGTAATTTAAAAATCAGGGCATTGTTTTTTAACCAATAGTTAACACAGGGATTTCAGATAGGGAAAGATATATTTTGATTAATTTTGCCCTTTTCCGAAGGAATCTAGCAGCTTTGTCCTTCACCAGCTGGAGTTTATGTAAGGCCTTATGCAGCTAGTCAGGCAACAGGGACTTAACAATCTAATCTTCATGGCCTGGATGCTGCTTTGCGTGAGCAGCTTACTTAAGTAAAGTGTTTTTCCAATTCCCCACTAGGGGAGCTGAGAACACAAAGGTACTGCGCTGGTTTCCCTTGTGTGACCAGACTTCTCAGTGCCAAGATCCTCAGGGAGAAAAGCAATGGAAGATGTTATGATTAATGATACCTCTCTAATTCTAGAATAAACAGCCACTACCTTTTAAATTTAGGAGAGGGTTAAGTTGGCAATTTTCCACGGACTTTTGATTCATCGTGATTGGTATAGTTTTTAGTTAAATGCTAATAACCACTTCTGTATGATCAGATTCCTACTGGGTGCAGCTCTTGGGATTTTGCCTTGCTTTTAAATTTTTGGGTCTGCTTTGCTTAGCCTCCTTATTTCTTATTTAATTGCTAAGTTGTGTCCGACTCTTTATGACCCCATGGACTGTAGCCTACCAGGCTCCTCTGTCCATGGGATTTCCCAGGCAAGAATACTGGAGTGGGTTTCCATTTCTTTCTCCAGGGGATCTCCCAACCCAGGAATCAAACCCGTATCTCCTGCTTGGATTTTTTTTTTTTATCACCGAGTCACCTGGGAAGCCCTAGCATCCTTATTTGGCTAAGATCAATTTAGGTACCATGTCTAGTATTGTTTTTTGTCTAAAACAAACAATGAAATACACTGGTTATTTCATCTGTAATTGCATTTAGAGTTGTGCCAATACTGTTTTCCAATGCCACGGCCAGTTTCTAGAACAGAACCTATCACAGTGCATATCATCTAAAATATTTACTGATTAGATGAAGATTTCTTTATAACAAAAATATGGCCTTTTAAGTCCAACACATAATTGTGTTCTCCTGTATTTCTTCTTTTGTTTCACTGAAGAAATAAGATGACTTCCTGACCTGTATACTCATTGAGATATTCCACATCAAAATGTAGCTACATACAAAGCAGCAAAGCTATAGGGTAGTCATTTTAGCTAGAATTTATATATTATGGTCACTTTAGCTCTTTGCTCTATTCTAGCAGAAGTTCCAGATTTTCTTTAATTTGTAACTTTCCCTAATTAACTCAAGACTTTCTCTAATTATTATAATTAATCTTTGTAAATTGGATATTATTGATTTTTATGATCTTTATACTATTTTATTATATATATATTTAAAATCTTATTTTATATTGAAGTTTAGTTGATTTATAATGTAGTTTCAGCTGAATTGCAAAGTGCAGTTTTATATATATATATATATACACACACAAATATCGGAGAAGGCAATGACACCCCACTCCAGTACTCTTGCCTGGAAAATCCCATGGATGGAGGAGCCTGGTGGGCTGCAATCCATGGGGTTGCTAAGAGTTGGGTGCGACTGAATGACTTCACTTTCAGTTTTCACTTTCATGCATTGGAGAAGGAAATGGCAACCCACTCCAGTGTTCTTGCCTGGAGAATCCCAGGGACAGGGGAGCCTGGTGGGCTGCCATCTATGTGATCGCACAGAGTCGGACACAATTGAAGCAACTTAGCAGCAGCAGCAGCAGCAGCATATACACATATATAACACCAGGGATATATATATATATATATAATTAAAAGACACTTACTCCTTGGAAGAAAAGTTATGACCAACCTAGATAGTATATTCAAAAGCAGAGACATTATTTTGCCGACAAAGTTCTGTCTAGTCAAGGCTATGGTTTTTCCAGTGGTCATGTATGGATGTGAGAGTTGGACTGTGAAGAAAGCTGGGCGCCAAAGAATTGATGCTTTTGAACTGTGATGTTGGAGAAGACTCTTGAGAGTCCCTTGGACTGCAAGGAGATCCAACCAATCCATTCTGAAGGAAATCAGCCCTGGGGTTTCTTTGCAAGGAAGATACTAAAACTCAAACTCTAATACTTTGGCCACCTCATGTGAAGAGTTGACTCATTGGAAAAGACTGATGCTGGGAGGGATTGGGGACAGGAGGAGAAGGGGACAATAGAGGATGAGTTGGCTGGATGGCATCACTGACTCGATGGACATGAGTCTGAGTGAACTCCGGGAGTTGGTGATGGACAAGGAGGCCTGGCGTGCTGCAATTCATGGGGTCGCAAAGAGTCGGACATGACTGAGCGATTGAACTGAACTGATATATATATATATATATCTGAGTTATAATAGTTTTTTATACTTTTTCAGATACTTTTTCCCATGTAAGTTATTACAGAGTACTGAGTAGAGTTCCCTGTATTTTATAGGAGGTCTTTGTTGATTATTGATTTTATATACAGTATTGTATATATATTAATCCCAACCTCCTAGTTTATCAAGTCATTTATATTTGCAATTTATTTTTCTCTGGAAAAGGAAAAAAGATTACACTAGATTTTTGTTTTGGCTTTTAAATAAGCCTATTCTATATAGCAATATAAGGTATATTTGGGTTGAGTCAATGAGAAATCAACCCACTAGCTATATTATATTACATGCATAAAATATAGAACCACTAAGATGTTAGCATGATCTCAAATTCTAATTCAAGAGAATCTTTCCTTATTCCTAATGCCTTCACTCTCTGGGTCCACTGACTGCTTTTATTGTCTGAACCGGCATATGTTTGGTTTTAGTCCTCTGTTTAGTATTCTAGAAATGGGAAGCTTTTAATATAAAATGAAATGAGGAAGGGGATACAAGGCATATCCTGATTCTGCTTTCTGCAGGAACATCTGTCTCCTCCTCCCAAAATTCTCAAGGAAAAGACATAATACAAGAATGATAATACTTTTTTAAAATTAGGGTTCTGACCTCAAATTACTGCAAGAACTCCTATAAGTCAGATAGACCACATGTAAAGTTTATTTTTAGGTTAAATGGCTAAGCACTTTCTTCCTTTTATTTACAGATCTGAATTTGAGAGCTTACCATGATAAAGAACTAAAAACTAATCAACAAACAAAAACAAAACCAGAACACCTGCATGGGGAAAATAGTCCCCATGAGAAACGATATGAAGATGCTTCAATAACTACAGGTATTCTGTTATGATTACCTCAGTTCTTCTTCAACTATTTGCTCTCATGGACTATAACCCAGAGCCTCTAACTACTGGAAATACTTCAACAAAATGTAGTTTTCATGGAACTACTCTATGAAGACAACTTCTGCTACATCCATTATTTCTCTGTTTTACTCTGTATACCTTTTTACTCTGTTTCTCTGTTTTACTCTGTACACCTTTTATCTCTGTTTTACTCTTTACTCACCTTTCTTGAAAAATTAATTTTTATTGGAGTATACTTGATTTACAATGTTGTATTAGTTTCTACTATACAGCAGAATTGATCGGCCAAACATATACATACATGTGCTTCCCTGGTAGCTCAGATGGTGGTTAAGACTCTGCCTAAATGCAGGAGTTCAGTTCAGTCACTTAGTCATGTCCAACTCTTTGAACCCCATGGACTACAGCATGCCAGGCCTCCCTGTCCATCACCAACTTTCGGAGTTTACTAAAACTCATGTCCATTGAGTCGCTGATGCCATCCTACCATCTCATCCCCTGTCATCCCCTTCTTCTACTGCCTTCAATCTTTCCCAGCATCAGGGTCTTTTCAAATTAGTCAGTTCTTCACATTAGGTGGCCAAAGTATTGGAGCTTAGGTCATCATCATTTCTTTCAATGAATATTCAGGACTGATTTCCTTTAGGATTGACTGGTTTGAGCTTGCATTCCAAGAGACTCAAGAGCCTTCTCCAACACCACAGTTCAAAATCATCCATTCTTCAGCGCTCAGCTTTCTTTGTGATCCAACTCTCAGATCCATACATGACTACCGGAAAAACCATATGACTATTTGGACTATTGTTGCAAAGTAATGTCTTTGATTTTTAATGTGTTATCTAGGATGGTCATAACTTTTCTTCCAAGGAGCAAGCATCTTTTAATTTCCTGGCTGCAGTCACCATCTGCAGTGATTTTGGAGCCCCCCTCAAAGAAAAGTCTATCACTATTTCCACTGTTTCCTCATTTGTTTGCTGTGAAGTGATGGGACTAGATGCCATGAGCTTAGTTTTCTGAATGTTGAGTTTTAAGCCAACTTTTTCACACTGCTCTTTCACATCCATCAAGAGGTTCTTTAGTTTTTCTTTACTTTCTGCCATAAAAGTGGTATCATCTGCATATCTGAGGTTATTGATATATCTCCCAGAAATCTTGATTCCACCTTGTGCTTCAGCCAGTCCAGTATTTCTCATGATGTACACTGTATATAAATTAAATAAGCAGGGTGACAATATATAGCCTTGACATACTCCTTTTCCTATTTGGAATCAGTCTATGTCCAGATCTAAATATTGCTTACAGACCTGTATTACAGATTTCTCAGGAGGCAGGTCAGATGGTTTGGTATTCCCAAATCTAGAAGAATTTTCCACAGTGTTGTGATCCATACAGTCAAAGGCTTTGGCATATTCAATAAAGCAGAAGTAGATGTTTTTTCTGGAACTCTTGCTTTTTCGATGATCCAACAGATGTTGGCAATTTGATCTCTGGTTCCTCTGCCTTTTCTAAGTCCAGCTTGAACATTTGGAAGTTCACAGTTCATGTACTGTTGAAGTCTGGCATGGAGAATTTTGAGCATTACTTTGCTAGCACATGAAATGAGTGCAATTGTGCGGTAGTTGAGCATTCTTTGGCATTGCCTTTCTTTGGGATTGGAATGAAAACTGACATTTTCAGTCCTGTGGCCACTGCCGAGTTTTCCAAATTTGCTGACATACTGAGTGCAACACTTTCACAGCATCACCTTTTAGGATTTGAAATAGCTCAACTGCAATTCTATCACCTCCACTCTGGATTCATGGTGATGCTTCCTAAGGCCCACTTCACTTCACATTCCAGTATGTCTGGCTTTAGGTGCGTGAGCACACCATTGTGATTATGTGAGTCATGAAACTCTTTTTTGAATAGTTGTCCTGTGTATTCTTGCCACCTCTTTTTAATGTCTTCTGCTTCTGTTAAATCCATACCATTTCTGTCCTCTCATCTTGCATGAAAGGTTCCCTTGGTATCTCTAATCTTCTTGTAGAGATCTCTAGAATTTTCCATTCTATTGTTTTCCTTTATTTCTTTGCACTGATCACTGAGGAAGGCTTTCTTATCCCTCCTTGCTATTTTTTGTAACTCTGTATTCAAATGGGTATATCTTTCCTTTTCTCTTTTGCCTTTCACTTCTCTTTCTTTTATAGCTGTTTGTAATGCCTCCTCAGACAACCATTTTGCCTTTTTGCATTTCTTTTTCCTGGGGATAGTCTTGATACCTGCCTCCTGTTGAGTGTCACAAACCTCCATCCATAGTTCTTCAGGCACTCTATCAGATCTAATCCCTTGAGTCTATTTCTCACTTCCACTGTATAATCCTAGGAGATTTGATTTAGTTCATAGCTGAATGGTCTAGTGGTTTCCCCTACTGTTTTCAGTTTAAGTCTGAATTTGGTAATAAGAAGGTCATGATCTGAGCCGCTCCTGGTCTTGTTTTTGCTGACTGTATAGAGTTTCTCCATCTTTTGCTGCAAGGAATATAATCAGTCTGATTTCAGTGTTGACCATCTGATGATGTCCACATGTAGAGTCTTCTCTTGTGTTGTTGGAAGAGGGTGTTTGCAATGACCAATGTGTTCTCCTGGCAAAACTCTATTAGCCTTTGCCCTGCTTCATTCTGTACTCCAAGGCCAAATTTGCCTGTTACTCCAAGTATTTCTTGACTTCCTACTTTTGCATTCCAGTCCCCTATAATGAAAAGGACATCTCTTTTGGGGTGTTTTTTCTAGAAGGTCTTGTAGGTCTTCATAAAGCCATTCCACTTCAGCTTCTTCAGCATTCCTGGTCAGGGCATAGACTTGGATTACTGTGATATTGAATATGATATTGCCTTGAAAACAAACAGAGATCATTCTGTCACTTTTAAGATTGCATCCAGGTATTCATTTTGGACTTTTTTGTTGACTATGATAGGTATTCCATTTCTTCTAAGGGATTCTTTCCCGCAGTAGTAGATATAATGTTCACCTGAGTTAAATTCACCCATTCCAGTCAATTGTATTTCACTGATTTCTATATTGTCGACATTTACTCTTGCCATCTCCTGTTTAACCATTTCCAATTTGCCTTGATTCATGGACCTAACATTCCAGGTTCCTATGCAATATTGCTCTTTCCTATGCTCTATTGCGATACAGCATCAGATCTTGCTTCCATCACCAGTTTCATCCACAACTGGGAGTTGTTTTTGCATTGGCTCTGTCTCTTCAGTTTTTCTGGAGTTATTTCTCCATTGATCTCTAGTAGCATATTGGGCACCTACTGATGTGGGGATTTCATCTTTCAGTTTCCTATCTTTTTGCCTTTTCATACTATTCATGCAGCTCTCAAGGCAAGAATACTGAAGTGGTTTGCCATTCGTGTCTTCAGTGGACCAGATTTTGTCAGAACTCTCCAGCATGACCAGTCCGTCTTGGGTGGCTCTATATGGCATGGCTCATAGTTTCATTTAGTTAGACAAGGCTCTGGTCCATGTGATTAGATTGGTTAGTTTTCTGTGATTATGGTTTTCAGTCTGTCTGCGCTCTGATGGAGAAGGATAAGAGGCTTATGGAAGCTTCCTGATGTGACAGACTGACTGAAGGGAAAACTGGTTGTTCTGAAGTAAGGGACCATGCTCAGTAAATCTTTAATCCAATTTTCTGTTGAAGGGTGGGGCTGTGTTCCCTCCTGGTTATTTGAGTGAGTAAAGTGTCCTGTCCAACTCCTGCGACCCTGTGGACCATAGCCTACCAGGTTCTTCCATCCGTGGGATTTTCCAGGCAAGAATATTGGAGTGGGTTGCCATTTCCTTCTCCAGGAGATCTTCCTGACCCAGGGATTGAACCTGGGTCTCCCACATTGTACGCAGACGCTTTACCATCTGAGTCTATGGTGGAGGTAATGAAGAGAATGGCAACCTCCTTCAAAAGGTCCCATGCACACACTACTACTCTCAGTGCCCCCAACCCTGCAGCAGGCCACCACTGACCCACGCCTCTGCCAGAGACTCTTGGACACTCATGGGCAGGTCTGGGTCAGTCTTTTACCCGATCAAATCATGCGTCCTTAAATCTTTCTTTTTATCCCAGTGTTTGCTTTCTGTCTTCATGTGTTTCATTCAGATCCAGTATAGCCTATCATTTCAACAAGCCTGTTATCAGGGAAATGTTGGCCTCATGAAATGAAGCATTTCCTCCATTTCAAATTTTGCAGGAGTTTGAAAAGGATAGACATTAAATCTTCTTTGAAATTTTGATGGAATTCACCATTGTAGCAATGTAGTGTCTGGTTGTAGATTTTTGTTTTCTGAGAAGTTTTTGATTACTGTTCAAATCTTTTTACCAGTGATCGATCTATTCGGATTTTCTATTTCTTCATTATTCAGTTTTGAAAGATTGTATTCTAAGAATGTATCCATTTATTCCAATTTGTTGGTTTGTCCAATTTGTTGGTGTATAACTGATCATAATAGTCTTTCATAATCCTTTATATTTCTGTGATATCCATGGTAACTTGTTTTCTTTTCTTTCTTTCTTTCTCTTTTTATTTATTTGAGCCTGCACTCTTTTTTTCTGAGTCTAGCTGAGTCTGTCAATTTTGTTCATCTATTTTTTAAAATCTTAGTTTTATTGCTATTTTCTATTGTTCTTTTAGTTTCTACTTTA
>SJYC01078720.1:0-16044 GCA_006408675.1 Madoqua kirkii
TTTTTCTGGAACTCTCTTGCTTTTTCCATAATCCAGCAGATATTGGCAATTTGATCTCTGGTTCCTCTGCCTTTTCTAAAACCAGCTTGAACATCAGGGAGTTCATGGTTCATGTATTGCTAAAGCCTGGCTTGGAGAATTTTGAGCATTACTTTACTAGCATGTGAGATGAGTGCAATTGTGTGGTAGTCTGAGCATTCTTTGGCATTGCCTTTCTTTGGGATTGGAATGAAAACGGACCTTTTCCAGTCCTGTGGCCACTGCTGAGTTTTCCAAATTTGCTGGCATATTGAGTGCAGCACTTTCACAGCATCATCTTTCAGGATTTGAAACAGCTCCGCTGAAATTCCATGAACAGTTGTATCTGATTCTTTGCAATTCCATGGATATAGCCTGCAACCATGGGGATTTTCTAGGCAAGAATACTGCAGTGTGTTGTCATGTCATCCTACAGGGGATGTTGCCAACCCAGGAATCGAACTGAAGTCTCCCGCATTGCAGGTGGATTCTTTGCCATCTGAGTCACCAGGGAAGCCCATGAATACTGAAGTGGATAGCCTATCCCTTCGCCAGGGAATCTTCCTGATCCAGGATTGAGCCAGGGTCTCCTGCACTGCAGGTGGATTCTTGACCAGCTGAGCTACCAGGGAAACCCATGAGGTATATATAAATGTCTCATAGATAAAATAGTGTTTTTTTCCTACTGAAAGCATTTTATATTCCTTTGCCTATACAGTTTCTGGCTTTACATCCCAGAAATTTCTCAGTGACTATTTAAGTCATCTCTCTGCTCCCTTTTTCCTTTCTTGTCCTTCTTCATTATCCTTATACTGCCTTTTCTAATGGAGTCAGACAGTTCTTGCACAGCATCTTAACTTAAAAATAAATTTATTTCTCTTTCCTCTTCTACCTGAGTCCTTTCTAGATTTCTGTACTTGAGATGGCTAATTCCATCTTCTATATGGTTTGCTCATATCCAAGGCTTTCTAACTCATTCCTCATTTCATTTATTGAAATTTTTAGCTTCAGAATTTCTATTTGATTCTTTTTTACAGTTTCAGTCTCTTTGGTAATGCATTCTTTCTGTTCATTAATTTTATTCCTGAGCGTATTGAACTGTCTTTCTAAGTTTTCTCATAGTTTGTTGAGTTTCTTCAGGACAGCTATTTCAAATTGCCTGTTAGAGCACAGCCTCCCATTACTTTAAGTTTGGTTCCCTGCTGGTGCAGAGGTTAAAGCATCTGCCTGCAATGTGGGAGACCTGGGTTCCGTCCCTGGGTCAGTAAGATCCCCTGGAGAAGGAAATGGCAACCCAGTCCAGTATTCTTACCTGAAAAATCCCATGGATGGAAGAGCTTGGTTGGCTACAGTCCACAGGTCACAAAGAGTCAGACATGACTGAGCAACTTCACTTTCACTTCACTTTTACTTTCTGGACAATTGGTATTTTTGGGTCATGTGATACCACACTACCATAATTTCTCATGGTGGTTACTGAGTGAGCTATTCATCTGCCAGCATGTTTGAAGTAGTGAACACTTTTTCTTTTTTACTTTTAATTCTTTCTTTCTTTTTCTGTTTTGAACAGTAGGACCTTGTTCTTATTTTGGTAAAACTCACTTACTTTCATTCTAACAGTTCAACAGGTTGGTATTTAGAGGACTTGTTTTTTTCAGTGGTGACACTATAGCACATTATGTGTTTGCTTTTCTACTCTGTGCTGCCACTGACTGTATTTGAGAATGGACCCTTTCTGCCTCCCGCTGTCCCTGCCAGAGGTGCTGCTGTGTCCTCATCACTGATGCTTGTGCCTCTGGTGTTGCTGGCACCTTGCTGCAGCTGGTGTCATGCTGTCTCTGGTGCTGCCTCTGAGTACGCCAGGAAAATGGATACCTCTGTCTTACCTATGGTTGTCGGGTTTGTGAGCGCTGTGGCCACGGGAGGTGTGTCAGTCACGGATGTTGTCTCTACTGCTGCTCATGGGTTCTCTGGGGCTGTAGGCAGTGGGTCGGGAATTGTGGGCACCACCTCTGCTGTTCACCAGGTTCTTGCTTCTTGGTGTGGTGCAATCTACCTTCAGATGGATTGCTATGTGGAGCTCTCTGGCAACCTCCTGTTTTGGACAGAGGAAGCTTTGTTTTACTAGTTGCAGGTTGAAGGGAAAGACGAAGGGAACATTTATGCTACAATGATAATAATGTCACTCCCGAAATGATGCTTCCCCCTGCTCCCATCCTCTGTCATGTCTTCCCTCTCTTACCTCCTGGCTTTTGTAAAAGCTGTTTCATCTGCTAGTATCAGTTCTTTCTGTCTCTTCTCCAATGAACTAACTTCTACATCACATGTGTTCAGCTCTATGAAACATTTCCTGACAGCAATGGTTAGGTGTCCTTGTATAGCACCCACTATTTATTTTATACTATTACTTATTGAGCTTTAGTGAAACTGATTATTCAATTGACTCTACCTCAGCAGCAGGAAGCTCTGTGATATCTTACTGTGTCTTCTAGCCCAGCACAATGGCTAGCACACAACTGGCATTCAATAAATAGGGTTAAATATATCAACAAGATTATGTTATTGGTCCAATATCATGACCTTCATGAAGCTATGGGACTGAAAATCTGGACTGAGATTGACCAGCTTCAGTGACTTTGCATTTAATTGGCAAACTATAGTGTTTCATTATTGCTTGGTTTTGGTGTTAGCTAAGTATTAGGTGAACATTTCCATTTATAAAACTAACTTTCCTATATTCATTATTTAAAAAAATTATACATGAAACCAGAATCATGATTATCTTTGTCCTTTATGTATTCTTCTGTTCATAATGCCTAAATGTTCTTTAGTATTATACACATGAGAAAATATTTTTCTGTATTCTCATACTTCACATCAAGTATTTTCCAAACTTGAAGTTTGAATATGCAATTATCACTGGGCCTAACAGTCCTGGGTGGTCTATGCATCATGCATTTACTTTTCTATGAGACAGGTAGTCTCTGAATTACACTACAAGATGTTTTATGGTTTCAGTACGACTTTTGCATGCTAATATTCACAGCAATCCTTAGAAAGGATCATTATTCCTGAATTATAGCTGATGCCAATAGACATTTTTAACAACTAAAGTACAGTATTCTATCTTCAGTTCTGTTGAATAACAAAATACAATGTAACCTTTCATAATACTTATATATTATACCCTTACTAGTTACAAAGTCAGGAGGGGCGGCGGTGAGGAGATACCCCTGATCCAAGGTAAGGAGCAGCAACTGCACTTTGCTGAAGCAGCTGTGAAGAGACAACATCCAAGGTAAGAGAAATCCAAGTAAGACATGGGTGTTGCAGGAGGGCATCATAGAGCAGACACACTGAAACCATAATCACAGAAAACTAATCAATGTAATCACACTAGGACCACAGCCTTGTCTAACTGAATGAAACCAAGCCAGGCCCTGTGGGGCCACCTAAGATGGGCAGGTCATGGGGGAGAGGTCTGACAGAATGTGGTCCACTGGAGAAAGGAATGGCAAACCACTTTAGTATTCTTGCCTTGAGAACCTCTTGAACAGTATGAAAAGGCAGAATGATAAGATACTAAAAGAGGAACTCCCTAGGTCAGTAGGTGCCCAATATGCTCTGGAGGTCAGTAGAGAAATAACTCCAGAAAGAATGAAGGGATGGAGCCAAAGCAAAAACAACACCTAGCTGTGGATGTGACTGGTGATAGAAGCAAGGTCCGATGCTGTAAAGAGCAATATTGCATAGGAACCTGAAATGTTAGGTCCATGAATCAAGGCAAATTGGAGTGGTCAAACAAGAGATGACAAGAGTGAATGTTGACATTCTAGGAATCAGTGAAATAAAATGGACTGGAATGGGTGAATTTAACTCAGATGACGATTATATCTACTACTGTGGGCAGGAATACCTCAGAAGGACACCTGTTCTTAATATCTTCTGCTTCTGTTAGGTCCATACCATTTCTGTCCTTTGTCGAGCCCATCTTTGCATAAATTGCTCCCTTGGTATCTCTAGTTTTTTGTAGAGATCTCTAGTCTTTCCCATTTGGTTGGTTTCCTCTATTTCTTTGCATTGATCACTGAGGAAGGCTTTCTTATCTCTTCTGTCTATTCTTTGGAACTCTGCATTCAAATGCTTATATCTACGTTTTCTCCTTTACTTTTTGCTTCTCTTCTTTTCACAGCTATTTGTCTGGTTCCCCAGACAGCCATTTTGCTTTTTTTCATTTCCCTTTTTTTCATTTCTTCTTCAAAGAGATGGTCTTGATCCCTGTCTCCTGTACAATGTCACAAACCTCAGTCCATAGTTCATCAGGCACTCTATCAGATCTAGTCCCTAAAATCTATTTCTTACTTCCACTGTATAATCATAAGGGATTTGACTTAGTTCATACTTGAATGGTCTAGTGGTTTTCCCTACTTTCTTCAATTGGAGTCTGAATTTGGCAATAAGGTGTTCATGATCTGAGCCACAGTCAGCTCCTGGTCTTGTTTTTGCTGACTGTATAGAGCTTCTCCAAGGCTATATGTTTCCTTTTCTCCTTTGCCTTTCATTTCTCTTTTCATAGCCATTTGTAAGGACTCCTCAGACAGCCATTTTGCTTTTTTGCATTTCTTTTTCTTGGAGATGGTGTTGATCACTGTCTCCTGTGCAGTGTCCATAGTTCTTCAGATACTCTGTCTATCAGGTCTGATCCCTTGAATCTATTTGTCATTTCCACTCTATAATCATAAGAGATTTTATTTAGGTCATATCTGAATGGTCTAGTGGTTTTCCCTACTTTCTTCAGTTTAAATCTGAATTTGGCAATAAGTAGTTCATGATCTGAGCCACAATCAGCTCCCGGTCTTGTTTTTGCTGACTGTATAGAGCTTCTCCACCTTTGGTTGCAAAGAATATAATCAGTCTGATTTCAGTGTTGACCATCTTGCAATGTCCATGTGTAGAGTCTTTTGTGTTGTTGGAAGAGGGTGTTTGCTATGACCAGTGCGTTCTCTTGGCAAATTTGTTTGCCTTTGACCTGCTTCATTTTGTACTCCAAGGCTGAATTTGCCTGTTACTCCAGGTATTTCTGGACTTCCTATTTTTGCACTCCAGTCCCCTCTAATGAAAGGGACATCTCTTTGGGGTGTTAGTTCTAGAAGGTCTTGTAGGTCTTTATGAAAGTGAAAGTGTTGTAGAACCGTTCAGCTTCAGCTTCTTCAGCATTCGTGGTCAGGGCGTAGACTTGGATCACTGTGATACTGAATGGTTTGCCTTGGAAACCAACAGAGATCATTCTGTCGTTTTTGAGACTGCACCAAAGTACTGCATTTCAGACTTTTTGTTGACTGATGACTACTCTATTTCTTCTAAGAGATTCTTGCCCACAGTTGCAGATATAATGGTTATCTGAGTTAAATTCAGCCGTCCCAGTCCATTTTAGTTAGCTGATTCCTAAAATGTTGATGTTCATTCTTGCCATCTCCTCTTTGACCACTTCCAACTTGCCTTGATTCGTGGACCTAACACTCCAGGTTCCTATGCAGTATTGCTCTTTACAGCATCGGACCTTGCTTCTATCACCAGTCACATCCACAACTGGGTGTTGTTTTTGCTCGGCTCTGTCTCTTCATTCTTTGGAGTTCTCCACTGATCTCCAGTAGCATATTAGTCACCTAGTGACCTGGGGAATTCCTCTTTCAGTGTCCTATCTTTTTGCATTTTCATACTGTTCATGGGGTTCTTAAGGCAAGAATACTGAAGTGGTTTGCCATTTCCTTCTCCAGTGGACCTCGTTTTGTCAGAACTCTCGACCATGACCCATCTGTCGTGGGTGGCCCTACATGGCATGGCTCATAGTTTCATTGAGTTAGACAAGGCCGTGGTCCATATGATCAGATTGGTTAGTTTGTTAGGGTTTTTCCAAATGAACTTTTTGACCAACTCTATGTAACATGGGTCACATATTCTAAATTTTTAGCAGGTGCATTAAATAATAGAGAAATAGGTGACATTCACTGTAATATATTTTTATTTAACCTGATGTAGCCAAAGTAATATTTCAGTATATAATCAGTATGTTTAAATTGCTGATTAGTTATTGTACTTTTCTTTCTTCATAGTAAATCTTTGAAATCTGGTGTCTAACGTTTATAGTGCATCTCACCTCAGACTTGCCACGTTTCAAGTGCTCAGTAGCTATGTGTGGCCGGTCTTCTGTCTTAAGACTGTGTATGTCCAGCAGGGTCCCATCCTCCTACTTGCCCACCTATTAGGGCAGCCCCCAAGGGCCCTCCAGGGGAATCCTTGATTCCGTGAAGTTTAGTTTGACAGCTCTGGTGATTCGTAAACAGTCCCTATACTTCAGACCAGATGACAAATTTCCCAGGAGCTTATTGTCCAGTTTGTATCTTCTTCCTTGAAACTTGTTTATGGATTGCCTCTTAGCTCCCAAAAGATTAGATTAAAAGCAGAGCCCTTATGTTTTATAGGGATTATCTGAATCATAGCTTTCACAGCATGACCGGGTAATTATTTTAGGTTTAGAAAACCTTCTGCTTCATATTTTGCTAAGCTAGAATAAGCAAAGATTGGGAAGAGAAGACTATTAAAACACAGTTTACCAAAATTGATCTTCTAAGTCATAAATTATGAATCTGGAAACAAAGACAGAGCTAACATTTTATACATTCATAAAATATGATATAAGCAAGAATCTATTTATTTTCTGTATTTCTGATGTTTTTCCTCTAATATTTTAGGACATTTTAGATGAAATGAGAAAAGAATTAACTAAGCTAAAAGAAGAGCTCATTGATGGTGAGTGTCTAAACAAATTTGTTACTCTTATAATGTTTAATAATACCCATTTTAAAGAAAATGAAGATTAAAAAATACCTAGTTGGTACTTGAGGGCATAAAACAATTACTTTTCCATATTATCCTACCCTTTACCTGGCTTCAGATGCCAAAGAGAGGGTTTCTGTCCTTCATATAATGGAAATTATTTGTGAAAACAGGTAAACAAAATCCCTCTTAAGTTTCCAGTATTGAGTAGTTTTAGATGGAAAACTAAGTAAATCACTCTTTCTCTAGGTTACTCCTTTTTATCCACCCCATCCCACTGAACTCTTGTTTTGAGCCCAAAGAATCAGTGTTTTCATTTTGTGTACAAAATGGAGAGAATGTATAAATATATATAAATTGATTTGTTATTGTAAAAATAAGAACACAGATTTCTTCAATGAAAGATGCACAATTAGTGTATCTTTATATTACTGTGAGTTTGAATGTAAGATTTCTTGAGAATGAATCACCCATTTATATTACCCTACCATTATATTTACTTTCAATACTTTTCCTTTTCCTACCAGCGATCAGGCAGGAACTGAGCAAGTCAAATACTGCGTAGAGAAACAAACTAAGGAGAGATAGGACTTTAATCTGGAAAAAAAAAGAAAATAAAAACCTGCAAAGAACAACTGTTAGCAACAACAAAACCCTTACATTTTGTGAGCTGTAAGAAGAAAATGGATACACACAGTCGGAAGGAGGGAAAAACCAACATACTTTGAAAGCCTTCAAAAACATTACTACTCCGGCGGATAAGCTAATTCCCTCCCAGTTTGCTGCTTTTTTCTGACCTTTACAACAGAATGGAAGAGAGTCGTATAGGAGTTCCTGTATCAGTTATGCAGAAAATAACTAAACCCGTCAGGCAAGATCACCGTACATTGAAAATATTTTCATGTCAAGAGACAGTTGCACATTTTCCACAGTCCATTGCTAAAATAAAGAGGAAAAAGGCTTGAGAAGTTTTTTTTTCAGAGAATGCTGATGAAGAATTTAGCAAGTGATGCTATTGTATTGTAAATGTTTCTCTCAGGTTTGTCTTCCTATCATATTTGATATTCCATGGATAATTGAGGTCAGCCCCGTGTAGGTTAAGATCATAAAATGTGGAACAAATGGAATTGTATGTGCTTTCAAAAGGTGACATTTATAAGAAAGTGTCCTAAAAATGATTTGTCCAGAGTGAGGAATTTTAGAATGATAGGAGGTCTCTCAAGTTTACCCTTCATGCAATTTTGTAGAGTCAAACATAAAATTCATCCAGAATTTAAAGATTTAGATGCCTTCCTAAATTGTTACAATGCTTTACCAAATCTATGACTCCTACATAACACAAACCAGTGGTCAAATGTAAAACAATATATTGTAGATTTACTGTAGGTTTTCAACCTTTTTTAGATTTATGCATGTGGACATTTTTATAATGTAACTACAACCACCACAAAAATTAGCTTTTTTAATTGCAGACTGTAATGCATGTTAAACTAATATGTAGTGGCCTTTTCAAGGCCTAGTCCCAGGGAAAACATTTTGTAGAGTATAGGGAGTGGGAGGAGGGAAAGGAATAATTTTTTATTTAAAGTTAATTTCTGCACTATCTTTTTTCTCAGTTATCTGCATGAATAATGATGAGGAATATTTTGTGACTTTAATTGGTAAATATGTTAACAGAACTGAGTACTTAATCTTTTACATCATGTCTTCAGCTATTTGTATTTTAATTCAGTAGCTTCAGTGGTCTGAAACATGATTCTGAGCTTCACATGAATTCTGTTTTACTGTGGAATTCAAACGTTCGATCCCTGAATCTGGCAGTTATTGTTACCTAGGTGCCCTGTAGTTACCCAGGTGTTCAGGTACACATTCCTGACTTCAGAGCTGCTTTCGCACTTTTACGTTGAAGTACTAGAAAAGTAACAATGATGGCAGCAATTAAGGTCACAGAAGTCATCAGATAAAGGGAAAAATGAGGGGTCCTGCATAATTCTCTTTTAATAAATAAAGTGAGACTTAGGTGGTAGGAAGAAGGAACTAGATACTCTACTTACCACCACGTGCGTGTGCGTGTTTGTGTGGGCACTCGTGTGTGTGTGTGTGTGTAATGCACTCCTTTTTCTTTGAAACTTCTAAGATTAAAATAGGGGAGCAATCCTGTATGTTACAATGATAGCATTTTTTTTGAAAATCTAGGAAATCAAAAGTTCTCCAGGCTCTCCATCTTGGTTTATGCTTGAGTTGTTATGTGCCATATTTGCTTTGAAATCTTTGATTATCTGTAGTTTTACTAAAATTTTGAAGAAATAATCCACTGTTGTCTGCTTTCTGGATTTCTTAATCTACCTTCATAAGACAGAGCTTCTTGATAGCATAGTTTTCTAAATGCAGGTTTGCAGCCATCACCACTTAAAGAGGTTTGAATGAGGAAATTTTTTTTTCTTTATTAAAACAGTTCTTATTTCTGTAGAAACTTCATTTTTAGATTAATCTGTGATGGATGAGCTATCATAACTCTAATATGCGGTTCTTTTTCTATCAGCTATTCATTGTCATCACCAGTAAAGACATTAAAGATGCAGCAAGCTTATAAAGTACTACTTTCTTAAAGAAATAGGAGGCATTTCCATCTTTATTACCGTACTTTTGGTTGTGCAAACACTTTGGTGATATAAATGTTTTATGTCCCCCATAAATCTGGTCAGAAATCATTTTTGATTTTGTTGATTAAGTTAAACAGTAGGATAGAGTACTGGGTACAAGTGGTCCAAAGTAAAATAAAAAGACTACGCTAAAAATGCTAGATCTTGAAGAAGAAACTGGTTTATGCACTAAACGTTTTGTGCCTTGGTCTAAATATTAACATTTCTGTGTAAAATGACAAAAAGAACCAGTGTTGAATCACATTTTATTTCTTGTCATTCTGCTTTATCCCAGACTGCTAAATGTTCTTTCCAAGAAGTTTGATTGAATTACTGTATACATTTACTGTCCTGTGTGACAGTTTTGTCATTGTTAGAGATTTCAGTAATTAAAATGGGAAACAGAAGCTTAGGTTATTTTCCTTATCAAAACTCTGTTCCTTGGAGCCACGTTATTATGACGGTTTTCATGCTCTTGTACATTGGATGTCTTAAGCTGAGTGCAGTTTAGGGGATCCTTTCTAATTACAGGAAGGTACTTCTTTCCTTTAACACTGTGATCTGACCTGTGACAAATCTGTACTACACACTATGTCAATGGCTAACAAGTCAATTGCAAACCAACTGAATGTACAAACCTTAGTGCTGGTGCTGAAATCTCTTCAGAATAGTCATCATGATCTCAAAGTCTGTTTCAGAATTTGCAAGCATCAAGTGTCAATCAAAACTGAAGATGAAACACTAATGAATGTTGAATTCTCATGCTTTAGGTGTACTTCCTTTATAGCGTTTTTGTTTCTCTGCTATTTTTACCATACTGTTCCATTTAAATTTCCTACACGCTAACTTCATTTGTGCGATTGAAATAAAATTGCAGTATATACATGTTGCTTGTTTGTGACACTTAGATAATCTGACATAATCTGTTGGTTCTAAATAAGTTGCTTTGAATGTAAAAAACAACTCTTTAAAATCCATGACTTCACTATTTAAAGTTTACATATCACGACACTATTCTTTAAAGATTTCATAAGTCATAAATACTAAGTAATGTGTACAAAGGGAATATGTGATCATGTATCTACTTTTTGCTTGAAATAACTGTTGGGTGTTTCCTGTTTCTTATTTTCTCTTGGCTCAGCTTGGTACAGTGTCTTACAGTCAAGAGAATGATACATGTTTAAGTTTACTCCATTTTGTTCTACAGCAGAGCTACATTAAGCTCATTGATGGCAGTTAAAATTTTTCTTACTATAGTTTGCAGCATAAAGGACATTGTATAGTCAAGGGCCTTACTGAGGACTGATTTTTAAACGTAGTGAAATCTGTATCTGTAGTGTTTGTTTATACAGAATACTGAGTTCTTGATACCTGCATATACACAGCAGTATGTTCTATCTGACTCTTATGCAGTATTAATTTTTGAGGTTTGCTTTAAAATTCTGTCTTCATTAGAAACACAACAGCCTAAAGGTCAGTTTTCATTCCAATCCCAAAGAAAAGAAATGCCAAAGAATGCTCAGACTACCGCACAATTTCACTCATCTCACAAGCTAGTAAAGTAATGCTTAAAATTCTCCAAGCCAGGCTTCAGCAATATATGAACTGTGGTCTTCCAGATGTTCAAGCTGGTTTTAGAAAAGGCAGAGGAACCAGAGATCAAATTCCCAACATCTGCTGGATCGTGGAAAAAGCAAGAGAGTTCCAAAAAAACATCTATTTCTGCTTTATTGACTATGCCAAAGCCTTCAACTGTGTGGATCACAATAAACTGTGGAAGATTCTGAAAGAGAAGGGAATACCAGGCCACCTGACCTGCCTCTTGAGAAACCTGTATGCAGGTCAGGAAGCAACAATTAGAACTGGACATGGAACAACAGACTGGTTTCAAATAGGAAAAGGAGTATGTCAAGGCTGCATATTGTCACCTTGATATTCAACTTATATGCAGAGTACATCATGAGAAATGCTGGTCTAGAAGACGCACAAGCTGGAATCAAGATTGCCGGGAGAAATATCAGTCACCTCATATATGCAGATGACACCACCCTTATGGCAGAAAGTGAAGAACTAAAAAGCCTCTTGATGAAAATGAAAGAGAAAAGTGAAAATGTTGGCTTAAAGCTCAATATTCAGAAAATGAAGATCATGGCATCCGGTCCCATCACTTCATGGGCAATAGATGGGGAAACAGTCGAAACAGTGTCAGACTTTACTTTTTGGGACTCCAAAATCGCTGCAAATGGTGACTGCAGCCATGAAATTAAAAAACACTTACTCTTGGAAGAAAAGTTATGACCAACCTAGACAGCATATTCAAAAGCAGAGACATTACTTTGCTGACTAAGGTCCGTTTAGTCAAGGTTTTCCTTGGTCATGTGATGTGAGAGTTGGTCTGTGAAGAAAACTGAGCACCGAAGAATTGATGCTTTTGAACTATGGTGTTGGAGACAACTCTTGAGAGTCCCTTGGACTGAAGGATATCCAACTAGTCCATTCTGAAGGAGATCAGCCCTGGGGTTTCTTTGCAAGGAATGATGCTAAAGCTCAAACTCCAGTACTTAGGCCACCTCATGCAATGAGTTGACTCATTGGAAAAGACTCTGATGCTGGGAGGGATTGAGGGCAGGAGGAGAAGGTGACAACCGAGGATGAGATGGCTGGATGGCATCACTGACTCTATGGACGTGAGTTTGAGTGAACTCCGGGAGATGGTGAGGGACACGGAGGCCTGGCATGCTGTGATTCATGGGGTTGCAAGGAGTTGGACATGACTGAGTGACTGAACTGCCCCGAGTTACAAATTAGTTTTATATCTTAGAAATACCCTCAAGAAGAAACATGTTATTTAGTAGTGGATATGTGAGTTTTTTGCTTTTCTGTCTCTGTATAAGGCTTTGCTGATGGCTCAGCAGTTAAGAATCTGCCTGCCAAGCAGGAGCCCCAGGTTCAATCCCTGGGTCGGTAAAATTCCCCTGGAGAAGGAAATGGCAACCCACTCCAGTATTCTTGCCATGGACAGAGGAGCCTGGCAGGCTACACTTTGTGAGGCTACAAAGAGTCAAACATGGCTGAGTGACTAAACTAAAACATCTCTGTATGAGATGGAAAAGTGAAAATGCAGTTTTCTCTTTTTATAATGTTACTTTGAGGTGATCACCTGACACAATTAATCTTGAGCAGCAGAAAGAGACGTGGTCTGTTCTTATACTCCTAAGAGACTTACCAAACTTGTCTGGCACATTCAAGGTCAAAAAACAAGACTTATTTTGTATTTGTTTCGAATGCAGAAGAGTTTGCTCCATTAATTTTAATGAAGGGTAAATCAGCATAAATTCCACAGATTAACAGTGGTCTATAAATTTGCTCTGATGAACATTGTATTTATTTTACAACATATTTTCCATGTATTTGTCTATATTTTTCACTTTGTATTGAGCAAAGATACAACTTATTTTCATGGAAATTTCAGAAACAGCATTTTTATGATCACAGATGGTTGGAACCAATGTATGCCTATTAAACTGCCCACAAGAGAAGTTACAGTTTCCTTCTTTTTATTTAGGTAGGGTTATTTCTTGACAGCGAAGCATTCAAGCTTGTACTTCTATTAGATTGCAGACAAGATATTTGTCATATATGTATGCATATATTTTTTTGTACTTGACTTGCCACCTTATTTTATAGCTAAATTTCCAAGCAGGTACAAATAATTCTAGTTGTGGGAGTGAATTGCTAAGGTTTAGATAGAAATTTCTGTAGCTGGTGAAAAATGTTGGTTCCTAGGCTATTTTCAGATATATTTGGTGCTTTATAAAAACAGTTGTGCAGTATCAGGCATAGCTTATCTTTCTCTATCTCTATACTTATATCTACATTTGTAGGTATATCATTCTCTGTCTCTTTATCTCTGTCTACATCTATGTCTGACCATCAATTTTTTTTTTGTTGTTTGTTTTTTTGCTAAGAATGGAAGGCTTAATAGTGTTTTGCCTCCTGGGGAGGAATACGTTCTTGCTTGCTCTGATTCTACCACAGTGTATTTTTGAGTCCTCACATTCTAAAAACCAATCTCTTTCTGGTTAGTGAGTCTTATAGTTAAATCTCACATTCTACTTCCAAAATATCTCTGGAGTCCATGTCTTCTATGTTCATCCTTCTAAACTTTGGTGAAATGTATACACTCTCACTAAGACAACTAAATCAATTCCCTGCTTTGAGTATCGCACCTACATAACCATCCTTCACACTCTTCTGAGAGTTGTTTTTCTAAAACATAGGTTATTCTTCTTTAAAGCCTTTATTTCTCCTCCTTGTCTCAGGGATTCTGAACACTTCCCTTAGCTGGGACCTTGACAAGTTGGCTTAAGTGTGACTCTTTAGCCTTAAGTGTGGCCAGCATTTCTTTAATGAGTACTCACTTTTTGTAATGTCTGCCTATATTTATGCAGTTACCTCTTCTTCAAGCTCCAGTTTAGATTTAACTTCTTCTGGAAATTTAACTTCCTCAAATTCTCAAAATAAGACTTAGCATTCTCTCTTCTCCTTTATGATAGAACCTTGTTAGAAGTTGATGAACTTTTACTGTGGAAAGCATATTAGCTTGCCCACTCTATTCCACTCATCCTTACAATTTCCTTGAGAGCACGAATTTTATGTAGTTCCTCTTTGTCTCTTTGCTTTCTAGCACAAAGTCTATGTGTCATGTGGTATGTGATCATTAGGAGCTGTCTGAGTTAAACAGAATAAAATGTTGCATGTTTTTGTCTAATCTGCATTATTCCTTATGTCAAGAAGGATAATGATGGGAAAAATAAATCCTTTAATAAATAAGTACATTATCATAGCCTTTGCCTTGCTTTGAAAAGAGAACAAATCACAGATCAAGAGAAATTAAAGGGCATTGACTGAGAGAGTCATAATCACACGCAGATAACAAGTGGGCCACGTGTACATGGCTGGGGAAACTTAGGGTGGAGTAAAGGAGGAAATATGAGAAAGTAGGTGCATTGGTTGGGCATCTTATTATTTCAATTAATTATACCCTGCTTATTTAAGATAGAACTTAGAGATGTCTCATGAAACATAAGAGTAAGGATCTGCCCTGGTCTCAAAAAAATTAGGAAGGATATGGAATGTTTTCTGCTTCTGTCGCCTCTGCTCATCTTTGTATTTCTAGTTTGTTCTCTTTTGCACTGCAGATCAGTTTTCTTGGCTGTGATATACAACTAGCACCTCTCATTCAAGAAGAAACCAGATTAAGGCTGGCATTGTTAAGTTTTAATTTCAAAATAAATTCAGAGATCAAGCTTGGACCAGCTTGAACAAGACGACAACCCAGTTATTAGCCAGTTATACCCAGAAGTGAAGAATGGGTGAGTCACATTTGGTGCCCAACCAATGCACCTACTTTCTCATATTTCCTCCTTTACTCCACCCTAAGTTTCCCCAGCCATGTACACATGGCCCACTTGTTATCTGGGTGTGATTGTGACTCTCTCAGTCAATGCCCTTTAATTTCTCTTGATCTGTGATTTGTTCTCTTTTCAAAGCAAGGCAAAGTCCACCTTACCATGTGGGACTGCTAAGAGAGAGGGAGACTCCTACTACAAACTGAGTGTTTGAGAGATACGATAAAATATTGTTGATCATTATGGTATGAATGACTATTTTTTAAAAAATCTGGGTAAATAAATCTTGTGTCTTTCTACAGTGTTAAAACAGTAGGCAAAATATGTCACAAAAATTGACTCCAACCAATGGCACTAAATGTTGCTCTTGTTTAAATGCCCACATTCTTCCAACTACCTCTTTGCACATAAAAAGTGTTAGGATTCTTCTACTTTGTTCTCCCATTTTCATAAAGAAGTAATCATGGTGCTATAGGAGAGGGATTTTGGGCAAATAATTTGACCACTTCTCTCAGTCTTCTGCCCAGTTTTCTTTCTCATTCTTCTTGCTGAATTGATCAATGATCCTGTGAGGAAGGACAGTTCTCTCCTGGGTCTTAGGTATGCACTGGCCAGTGGCTTTCTCCTCTTGCTCCCATCCCGTAAGCGTGAGCCTAGGGCAGTGGTCCAGGGACATGTAGAAGATAAGGTAGGAACATGATATTTTGCCCTGCTCTTTGAGCTAAACAGAAACAAAGCAGATTCTCCTTTCAGTAGATTTGGGAAGACTTGTATATTAGAAGTCCTATTTTCCTATAGATCCCAGTTGCATTTTCGATTTCAACTTTGTCAATATTAAATCTATTTTCCACTTTGATTTTAAATCATATCTGAAGAGAAGATTTGATTTGTTAGTCTTAATAGACCCCCAAACAAGGTACATGAGCTAGAAAACCTTTTGAAATGGACCCAAACATCCATTTTGGAAACAAACTAACAAGCTTAACTTATTAGATTTATGTCAGGTTTTTCCAGTTTCAGAGGTGGAAGCCATCCATTGTTCACTGGTGACAGATTTATTTTTCAATTGGCACAGGCCTGTGTGCCAGAAACAAGGCTTTGCTGCTGATTTTGACTAAGCAGTACAGCTGAGAAAG
>SJYC01078722.1:0-17805 GCA_006408675.1 Madoqua kirkii
TAAATTCTGCTGTGTCACTTTGAAATGTGTGTAAATCTTTTTAAAAGCTCAGTAAACCTCTGGAAAGCTTTATGATACAGGAATGTCTTTCTCAAGGACCTATGAGCCATTTCTCTGAAATGTTATCACCACAAAGGATAGAGCCTATTTCCCAGTTTCTTTGGGTGGTCAGGAATCAACTTTAGTGGGAGCCTTGCTCACCTTACAAGACTACCTCCTACCACAAAGATTTGAGTAATCACAAAGAATTTTTTCTCTAGAGAAAACCAGTTTGCTAAAACAGATGGTCACCCCAAATACCAAGTGAATTTACAGTGATCTGTGTGTGACACATGGTGCTTCATGTTCTCTTTCTTGAGAACTAATTGTTTATCTTGAAAATATTGATGTAATGGGGAGTATTTGCTTCGCTA
The DNA here is from genome assembly GCA_006408675.1 of Madoqua kirkii. Lineage (NCBI taxonomy): Eukaryota > Metazoa > Chordata > Mammalia > Artiodactyla > Bovidae > Madoqua > Madoqua kirkii. The sequence continues at coordinate 414 of SJYC01078722.1, forward strand.
CGTAAAAGAGTAAGTTTTTTTTTCTGTCTTTGCAAATTTCTTAGCAGATTGATTGTGAATGTGCATATCACATTCTGGTTTAACCCTTATAGAAGAATGAAATTGTTTCCTTTCTCTTCTACCTTTGTGGAGACAATTTTTAGGTTGGGAGAAGGTTTTGTTTTTAGCTATCTTTCCCTAAAACTATGTGAAATAGATAACATTTCTAGAGCCTCAGAATTTTATTAAAGATTAATTATATGACATATTGAGAAAAGAAAAAAGACACACGTAAAATATTTTAAGATAAACAAATTTTTGTCATTTCCTTAAAATAATTTTGATTAAAAATAGGCCTTTAAATAAATCCTCTTAAAATTAAATACATTTAATGTACACATTTTTTTGTGTATCCTATTATTTGTTTATTCTCAGAGAAGAGAATCTGTGTCTTTACTATAATAAATAGCCTAGTACTGACAAGTTTGTTCATTCCCTTTTAGTACCATCAATTCTACACTTGTGTATTAGGTAACTTATTATCTCATAAATTCCAAAAATACTTTCAGAACAATCTAATTATTTTGGTATTTAGTGTCTGCTTACTTAGCTTGTTAGTATCCTTCTGGGATAAATTTATTATAGAGAAAGTCTTTGCAGTAAAGGCTGTCACTTAGCTACAGGAACAGATATAGTTTCTAAATATGGAATGCAGAGGTCAATAGGCCATCTGTTTTAGCCTATGGTCTTTGAAGTTTCAGTACTAGCCATCATGATAGTATATTTACTTTTGATAGTTTTTGGGTTTTTCAGTTCAGTTCAGTCACTCAGTTGTGTCCAACTCTTTGCAACCCCATGAACTGCAGCATGCCAGGCCTCCCTGTCCATCACCAACTCCTAGGGTCCACCCAAACCCATGTCCGTTGAGTCAGTGATATCATCCAACCATCTCATGCTCTGTCGTCCCCTTCTCCTTCTGCCCTCAATCTTTCCCAGCATCAGGGTCTTTTCTAATGAGTCAGCTCTTTGCATCAGGAGGCCGAAGTATTAGAGTTTCAGCTTCAACATCAGTCCTTCCAATGAACACTCAGGACTGATCTCCTTTAGGATGGACTGGTTGGATCTCCTTGCAGTCCAAGGGACTCAAGAGTCTTTTCCAACCCCACAGTTCAAAAGTATCAATTCTTTGGCTCTCAGCTTTCTTTATAGCCCAACTCTCACATCCATACATGACCACTGGAAAAACCATAGCCTTGACTAGATGAACCTTTGTTGTCAAGTTAATGTCTCTGCTTTTGAATATGCTATCTAGGTTGGTTAAAACTTTCCTTCCAAGGATTAAGCCTCTTTTAATTTCATGGCTGAAATCACCATCTGCAGTGATTTTGCAGCCCAGAAAAACAAAGTCAACCACTATTTCCACTGTTTCCTCATCTATTTGCCATGAAGTGATGGGACCGGATGCCCTGATCTTAGTTTTCTGAATGTTGAGTTTTGGGTTTTTAGACAGTCCCAAATGTACATTATATGACCCATTTGACAGCTGGTCTGTTTTCTCTTTAGTGATGTGGATCTGTAAGGACAATGAAAAGGAAAAAAAAAAAAACAAAACAGTAGCAATTTCCGCAGGAGGAAGAAAGATTTAAATAAACAGGAAGTTATTTTATTGAAGTTTTGTATTTACTGTTATTCTGAAAAGACACAGCATTATTTTCTAAAAAAGAAATGAATGATCAAAGTATTTTGAGGTAAACTGTTACTATGTGAAAGTGTCCTATCTTCACACTCAGTTGCTTCAGCTATGTCCAACTCTTTGTGACACCATGGACTGTAGCCTGCTGGGCTCCTCTGTCCATGGGATTCTCCAGTCAAGAACACTGGAGTGGGGTGCCATTCCTTCCTCTCAGGGATCTTCCTGACCCAGGAATCAAACTCATGTCTCCTGCATTGCAGGCAGATTCTTTATTGCTGAGCCACTGGAGAAGCCGAAAATGTCAACTAATGTTGAATTAATTTGAAAAAAAAATTGTGAAATCTGTGTGTAAAGATAACAATGAATGAATGAATGAATGAATGAAGTCGCTCAGTCGTGTCCAACTCTTTTCGACCCCATGGACTGTAGCCTATCAGGCTCCTCTGTCCATGGGATTTTCCAGGCAAGAGTGCTGGAGTGGATTGCCATTTCCTTCTCCAGGGGATCTTCCCGACCCAGACCCAGGAATTGAACCTGAGTCTCCCACACTGTAGGCAGATGCTTTACTGCCTGAGCCACCAGGGAAGCCCAAGGATAACAATAGCCACTTAATAAAAAATGATGTGCAATAATTTATAAAAGGATCCAAATTAAGCAAAGTGATAATTGTTCTAATATTATTACCTAATATTTAACCCGTATAATAAATAATAGTAAATACAAGTTGAAAGAAAATAAAAGTTAAGAAGGTGAAACAAAGTAACAGGTTTTAATATAGTAGACAGGGGAGATCCTTGGTTATATTCATTTGGATTAAATTCTGAAGTTTTGGTGGCTTGTGTGCTCAATGATAAAGAATCCACCTGCAAGTACAAGAGACATAGGAGAAACAGGTTGGATTCCTGGCTCAGCAAGATCCCCTGGAGAAGGAAATAACCTCACCCCAGTATTCTTGCCTGGGGAATTCCATGGATAGAGGAACCTGTCAGCTAGACTCCATGGGGTTGCAAAGAGTTGGACATGACTGAGTGACTGACTAAGAGTACCTGTGTGCTGTGTCTATGGGGATGTGATGTTTGCCTTCCTCAGGCAAAACTGATGAAAACAAAGACATCTCTAAACAGCTGCCTGATTTTGGACTGTGACTGACCAATTTAGGAAAGAACTGTTGTTCCTAATCAGAACAGACATTAGTCTCTTTCTCATGCAAATGATTATTTCTAACAGCACTTTGAGTCATAATTCAGCTAAGGATTGATTCTGATTGTATGTGGTTGCTAGGAAACACCCTTCTCTGAATGTGGTTGAAAAGATACTTCTTCACTATGCAGATTATTTAGAATGATGGATATTAAATTTTAAGATGATGCATGAATTAAACATTTTTTAAAAATTGGAGATAAAAGGTTTTGCTTCTTTTGAAAGATTTAGGTGGGTAAAGAGTTGCTGGCTTAACTTTTAAACTAAAATATATACATTTCAAAATTGAAATTTCAGCAGGAAATTTCCTCTACATGGCAGTGTTTTTGCTGTGCATCCACAAACGTGATAGGATATTAATTAGCATGTTGTTAGAGTGTAAAGGATTTTAATAGCCTAACTGGAAGGGTGCCCACATGTCCCTAGAAAATTATAAGCAGCAATTCACAAGCTGTAACTGATAACCAGATGGATAAGTATGAAGTTAATGTTGTTTCTTCTGGGACCAGAATGTCAAAATGAATATATAATTAGGCTACTGAGCAACTTTTAGAAACACAAATCAAAAAATAAATCAAGGAGCCCTTTTAAGAACAGTAAAATGGAATAAAGCCATCTTAATATTAAAATAAAGGCAAAAAGGGTGAAGCTTTGGAATTAATGGATAGAATACAAATATAAATATTTGACCACTATACCTGTTTAAATAGAATATGTGAAGTTTAATTATCTGTCTTTAGGTATTTGAAGCTGATATAAAAATTGGTGAAATAGGTGCCATAGCTAGAAATCAAGCAAAGGGAAAATTATCTTGGTAGGTATAATAATTGGCTAAGCAGTAACAGTCATTTTGGTTGAGAAAAATATACTATTGCTGTTTCTTTGAATCTTATAAAAGAGAAGAATTTGCTTGAAATTTATATCAATAATTATTTATTAACTGCTCTGAGGACAGAGGTGATTGAAACCTCTGTATGCTCTAAGATCATAACATTTACTGGAGGTGGTTAAAGTAACTTGTAAAATTAGGACACAGAGTCCTCTAATTTTATACAATAATTTTGGGAGTTTAGTGTGTTTATAAAATAGCATATTATATTTTTCAAGAAATTTATTCTTAATTCTCATCTTTTAAAAAATTCTCTATATGTTACTTGTCTTAACTCATTGATTTGAAGCAATAAAATATATTTTTTTGTTTCCATGCTGATTGTAGTATCATTTCTTGTACAATGGAGAACTTGAGATACAAACACACACATATTTTGATAAGTAGCTTTTTAAAAATATTGTTATTGGAGTGTAGTTGATTTACAATGGTGTGTTAGTTTCTGCTCTACAACAAAGTGAGTCAGTTATACATATATCCCCTCTTTTTTAGATTTCCTTCTCATTTAGATTACTACATATCATTGAGTTCCTTGTGCTATACAGCTGGTGCTTAGTCACTAAGTTGTGTCTGATACTTTAGTGACCCCATGGACTATAGTCCACCAGGCTCCTCTGACCATGGGATTTCCTAGGCAAGAGTACTGGAATGGATTGAAACATATGCATTACCATATATACAACTGAATAGCCTGTGGAAATTTGCTTTATGATTCAGGGAATTCAAATCCAGTGCTCTGTGTTAACCTAGATGGGTAGGAAGGGGTGGGAGATGAGAGGGAGGTTTAAAAGAAAGGGGACATGGATATACCTATGGCTGATTCATGTTGATATATGGCAGAAACCAATACAATACTGTAAAGCAATTATCCTCCAAGTAAAAATAAATTAAAAAAAAAAAGTGGGCTGCCATTTTATTCTCCTTGGAGGAGAAGAAGAGAGGATCTTCCCAACCTAAGGACTGAACCCATGTTTTCTGGGTTGGTGTATTCTTTACCACTGAGCCACCAGGGAAGCCTGTGCTATCCATGTTGGTTCTCATTAGTTATCAATTTGTACATAGTAGTGTACATATGTGAATCCCAACCTCCCAATTTGTTATACCTTCCTCCTTCCCACGTTGGAAACCATGTTTATTCTTTACATCTGTGACTCTATTTCTGCTTTGCTACTAAGTTCATCTGTACCATTTTTCTGGATTCCACATATAAGTGATATTAGATGACATTTGCTTATGTTTTTCGGACTTAACTCTACTCTTTATGACAATTTGTAGGTTCATTCATGTGTCTGCAAATGGCACATGAAATATCTGAAGTATTTCTTTTTTATGGCTTAGTAACATTCCATTGTATATATGTACCACATCATCTTTATCCATTCTTCTATGGATAAACATTTAGGTTGCTTTGTTTCCTGGCTCATGTAAACAGTGTTGCAGTGAACATCACAGTTCCTAAATAACTAGTGATCTCCAAAAAATGAATTTCCAAGATGAAAAAGAATAATTATATTGATTTTGAGATGATCAAAATATTTGAATGTACAAGATTGTGGCTAACAGCTTGATCTGTAGATTGATCTGTCATTCAAAGCTGAGTTTAAATCTAAGATCCACCAATTAATGTTGTTATGCCTTTGGGCAAATACCTATTGAATAATCAGTTTCCTCATCTGCAAATTGGGTAAACAGTATCTTGGTTATAGAGATGCCATAAAAGTTAAGTGGAAAAATGAATATAAATTATTTAGGAGATTGTTTATCCCATGGTAAGAATTCTGGAAGAAGCACAAGCTGGAATCAAGATTGCTGGGAGAAATATCAACCACCTCTGATACGCAGATGATACCACCCTTATGGAAGAAAGTGAAGAGGAACTAAAAAGCCTCTTGATGAAAGTGAAAGATGAGAGTGAAAATGTTGGCTTAAAGCTCAACATTCAGAAAATGAAGATCATGGCATCTAGTCCTATCACTTCATGGGAAATAGATGGGGAAACAGTGTCAGACTTTATTTTGGGGGGCTCCAAAATCACTGCAGATGGTGACTGCAGCCCTGAAATTAAAAGACATTTAATCCTTAAAAGGAAATTTATGACCAACCTAGACAGCATATTGAAGAGCAGAGACATTACTTTGCCAACAAAGGTCCGTTTAGTCAAGGCTATGGTTTTTCTTGTGCTCATATATGGATGTGAGAGTTGGACTGTGAAGAAACCTGATCACTGAAGAATGGATGCTTTTGAACTGTGGTGTTGGAGAAGACTCTTGAGAGTCCTTTGGACTGCAAGGAGATCCAACCAGTCCATCCTCAAGATCAGTCCTGGGTGTTCATTGGAAGGAATGATGCTAAAGCTGAAACTCCAGTCCTTTGGCCACCTCATGCGAAGAGTTGACTCATTGGAAAAGACTGATGCTGGGAGGGATTGGGGGTAGGAGGAGAAGGGGACAACAGAGGATGAGATGGCTGGATAGCATCACTGACTCAATGGATGTGAGTCTGTGTGGACTCCAGGCGTTGGTTATGGATAGGGAGGCCTCACATGCTGGGGTCACAAAGAGTCGGGCATGACTTAGCGACTGAACTGAACTGAACTGAACTGTAGCATGTAGTAACTGTTGATTATTATGGTCTGCTTATATAAGCATTGGGCTTCCTTGGTGGCTCAGAGGTTAAAGTGCCTCCCTCCAATGTGGGAGACCTGGGTTCGATCCCTGGGTTGGGAAGATCCCCTGGAGAAGGAAATGGTAACCCACTGTAGTATTCTTGCCTGGAAAATCCTAAGGACAGAGAAGTCTGGTAGGCTACAGTCCATGGGGTTGCAAAGAGTCGGACATGACTGAGCAACTTCATTTTCACTGTATAAGCATCAGCTAAAATTTCTGGGAAGTTGGATGCACTGCATTTCTCTCATGGCATGCCTTCTTCAAAGCATCATCATTTTTTATTTGATCTTCTAATTCTATGCTTTGGCACTTTTTAGGTCTGTTACTTTTCAACTTGTCAGTTCCTTTTTTACATTATAACATATTAAGTTGACCTTACTATGCCAAAGAACTAACTGCAAAAATTGAGCATTGGTGGGTTTAAATTCTTTCTTGAGGCAAACAAGAAACTTTTCTACATCACCCTCTTCCTATATGTAGAGAATCAAGAACTTCAGTTCCCCTCCTTGTATCAGCATGACTGGCTCAGTAGTAACAGTATTTTCCTTTTATCAACAGTGCTATCCTCTTAAATGTCATCAGTCTTGTCCATTTCTGCTTTTGAAAAATCAATATCCACATTAAAAACAAACTTTTTAAGATACGAATTTCAATCCTTGGAAACTTGTTTTGCAGAAATTTAGACTAAACTCTGATTTAGCATTTTACATAGTGAAGGTTTCAGTTTTCCCCATCATACATATTAAATGTTTACTCAGTTTTCTGTTTGCCTTTTTAAATGTATTTAATTAACATCAACAGTTCACTAATTGTGAGCTAAACTAGACATATTAGTCCCTTTTCTTAATATAGATGAACAACCATATCTAAAGTATTGTAAATATGCAATGTTTTTAGAGTATTTATGTTCACTGGAGGAGGGCATTTGGAAATTAATGTAATTAAGTGCAATACATTTTATATACTTCCTAATTGAGCCTCCAGTTTTCCAATCTTCTGCTCTTCTTCATCCCATGTTCCATCACTTCTTTGCCACTGAGCTTACTCTTATTCTTAAAGACTAATTTGCACAGAGATGAGATATGAAACTTGGTTTCTTCCCAGGGAATTTTTGGTGAGAAGTGCGGTAGGTAAGATAGACTAAACAGGCCTAGAGTGAAACACATCTCAGAGAAAGTTAAGTTAGTAGATAATTTAGGAAGTGCACTGAAACTGAGACTTTAAACCCATGAATAAAATTGATACTTTGACTCAAAGGCTACTTTCATTACCTGCTCTCATCTGGGATATGCCCTCTTGAAGTAAACTTGCAGGCTTGGCGCAAATATGCACTGTATTAGCAGTTAAAACTGTTCTTAACATTCTTCAGCTGAGCCCCTCCTCCTGCAGCCAACACTTCCCCTAACCCTTCCAACCAAAGACCAATAGCTCAGGTGTTGGCTGTTTAGTTTTCCTGAAGCTTCTAGAATGTCCTTTGGCGTTGAGATCCTTAGACGTTCTTTCATTCCCACCAAACACCAGTTTGCTCAGGTGTTGGTTGTTTTTAGTTTTTCTGAAGCTGCTAGGACCTCATTTCAGATTGAGAGACTTAGAAGTTATTTCATTGTCTGTAGAGAAGACCGAGGTAATTGAATGCTGAGCAAGTGGGCTTTCCACGTCGGCCAAGTCAGCCACTGCTGAGGCTTTGGTGAAAACTTCCTGAGTGAGGCACAGACTTGTGAATATCGCAGGAGAGCCAGGGCTGAGATGGGGCCGCCTCAGCTGGGGAGAACAACTAACTGCTCACCAGGCTGGACCCATCACAAGTCACACCAGTTTGGTTGCAAAGGCCAGCAGGGCTAGCAGAGTCCAGCACGACAAAAGGTAGTGTGTTGTGGTGAACACCACATGAATAATTACTATGACCTTTATAATATCTTTCACTTTTTTTTCACATGGTCTTATGTATTTTTGTTTTCTATGTTAATTGAGTACCACTTGCCAGTTTCCATGTAAAGCCATGTTGAGAATTTTCTCTTATCAGAGTGACATTGAAAATATGGATAGTTTTGGTGTCTTTGTGATACCAAAGTGTCTTGTCTGTGGGCATAGTTTATGTCTCTGTGTATTGATATGCTTGTGGATTTCTGATCTGATTCTGGTCCACAGAATTCTATCAAGGCATTTGATATATATTACACATTTATTTATACATTGTATGATTATATATTTATAATATCATCAGGCATGTATTTATTTATATAAAACCACTGTGTTCCAAGTGAAGCAGTGGTAGGGTGTGATCCTAAAAATTCTGTTTGAATTATGCCATCTTCTTGCTAGAATCCCAGTGAAATCACTCTCAGTTTTTATTTTCTGAGCTGATTCTTTGAAATACTTAAATTTGCAACCAAAATATTGCTTCAGAGTGTTTTGAAAAGTAATTACTTGGATGCATTATGTGAAGCTTAATAATTTTAAGAAATAATATGCAGAGAATAGCATCTTTAGAGACTTTGGCCAATAGTAAAATAAGAAAGTATTGTTAAATGAATAAAATGGTTTTTTATAAAGATAAGTAAATATTTAAAGTAGAAGCAGATAATGTGGAATTATAGTTTTGATGATGAATATTTCTGAGAGTCATGTGTTATACATATGACATTATGTATGCTTACATCATTAAATGACATTTTGGATTCTGAAAGGAGGAAAATTACTGCTTAACACATCTTTGTTTCAAGTTCCAATTCAAACAATTCATCCTTTGTCATCAAAATAATAATAATAACCTTACGTGTACAACTTGGAGAACTGGTTAAGCCATTTTAAATCTCTCTATTTTCTTTCCCTGGAAATGACCATTTCTAGAGATAAAGAAAATTTTTGTTTCTGTAAATGTTTCATTTAACTTTTGATGAAGAACACAGTGAGACTGCTTTCAATAGAATATATACAGCCTCATATATCATGATTTTAAAATTTTATCAACTTCTGTGTCAACAAGTAGTCATAATCAATAAAATTCAGTCTCTATTATCTTTTATTTTACCCCATTTACTTCTCTTATTCTTTGGTATTTAATTACACCAGGTTCTTGTTGATTAATTTGGTAATTTATCTTTCTGAGTTTAGCTGGCTGTAAAGAAAATGGGTGATTGGAATGTATCTTGTTGGTTCTTCTGACAGCCCATTTTCAGAGACTCTGCCCTCTCTCAGGTGGATGATTTGGCCGTCACAATCTATATGCAAAAGAACTCCTGGGATATATATTGATCCATTGTTTTATGCTGCTCAGTGATCAGTTGCCTGTCTGACTAGACACTGTGCTTGTTATATTCATGGAAATTTCTTTCTTGGCTCTTCTTAGGTGCTCTGCTTCCTCCTGTCTCCACCTATCCATACTCTTTATGTATCTAGGAGTTTCATAAGTTAAACTCCAACATACACATTAGCTGCCGAAAGCGTTAGGATACTGGCAGTCACGATCAAAACCATTTGTGTAAACCTGTATTAGGAAATGCAGATTGCAGGGAACTTAATGGAAGCATCCTACTTTCTGGAGTCATTTGTTTTGATGAGAGCCTGAGCGTAAATTCAGTGCAAAACACAGACAGCTATTATGCAGTTAATTATGCACAAAGTAAACATGTACAACTGCAAACAGCAAAACGCCACCTAATAATGGATAAATCCAGATTTATGGTATGCATGCCCAATCTGTAAGGCTTCTACTCATGAATCTAAAATGAATGGAACATTACCTAAATGATCCAGAATGAAGGATTTAATACATTGCTCTACCCTTATTGCTACTTATTTCTTGTCAGCAGATTTTTCATTTTGCTTTAATTTATTGTACATAAACACTATGCAAATGTTTGGGTCATATTTAAAAACATATGGCTTGTGCTTATGATTACTGGCTAGGCATTTTATTACAAATTACTTGTTAAGCAAATCACTTTCTTAATTATACAGGTTAACATATAATCATCGTGCCCACATGTACTTGTTACATAAAGCTCCACTAAGTAAACATACTGGGCATAATTTAGGTAATATGTTTATGTATCATCCCCCACATGTGTCACTGTTGCTTCCTAATTATTTTCATCCATGCAAATGGAATGTCTTTTGTAATGAGCATTTCAAATTTTGTATCTCCTGCTAGTAGAGAGATTGTTTTGAAATTTAATACAAAATAAATTATATCATTGCTAATTGAGTACCACTTGCCAGTTTCCATGTAAAGCCATGTTGAGAATTTTCTCTTATCAGAGTGACATTGAAAATATGGATAGTTTTGGTGTCTTTGTGATACCAAAGTGTCTTGTCTGTGGGCATAGTTTATGTCTCTGTGTATTGATATGCTTGTGGATTTCTGATCTGATTCTGGTCCACAGAATTCTATCAAGGCATTTGATATATATTACACATTTATTTATACATTGTATGCATTATATATTTATAATATCATCAGGCATGTATTTATTTATATAAAACCACTGTGTTCCAAGTGAAGCAGTGGTAGGGTGTGATCCTAAAAATTCTGTTTGAATTATGCCATCTTCTTGCTAGAATCCCAGTGAAATCACTCTCAGTTTTTATTTTCTGAGCTGATTCTTTGAAATACTTAAATTTGCAACCAAAATATTGCTTCAGAGTGTTTTGAAAAGTAATTACTTGGATGCATTATGTGAAGCTTAATAATTTTAAGAAATAATATGCAGAGAATAGCATCTTTAGAGACTTTGGCCAATAGTAAAATAAGAAAGTATTGTTAAATGAATAAAATGGTTTTTTATAAAGATAAGTAAATATTTAAAGTAGAAGCAGATAATGTGGAATTATAGTTTTGATGATGAATATTTCTGAGAGTCATGTGTTATACATATGACATTATGTATGCTTACATCATTAAATGACATTTTGGATTCTGAAAGGAGGAAAATTACTGCTTAACACATCTTTGTTTCAAGTTCCAATTCAAACAATTCATCCTTTGTCATCAAAATAATAATAATAACCTTACGTGTACAACTTGGAGAACTGGTTAAGCCATTTTAAATCTCTCTATTTTCTTTCCCTGGAAATGACCATTTCTAGAGATAAAGAAAATTTTTGTTTCTGTAAATGTTTCATTTAACTTTTGATGAAGAACACAGTGAGACTGCTTTCAATAGAATATATACAGCCTCATATATCATGATTTTAAAATTTTATCAACTTCTGTGTCAACAAGTAGTCATAATCAATAAAATTCAGTCTCTATTATCTTTTATTTTACCCCATTTACTTCTCTTATTCTTTGGTATTTAATTACACCAGGTTCTTGTTGATTAATTTGGTAATTTATCTTTCTGAGTTTAGCTGGCTGTAAAGAAAATGGGTGATTGGAATGTATCTTGTTGGTTCTTCTGACAGCCCATTTTCAGAGACTCTGCCCTCTCTCAGGTGGATGATTTGGCCGTCACAATCGTATATGCAAAAGAACTCCTGGGATATATATTGATCCATTGTTTTATGCTGCTCAGTGATCAGTTGCCTGTCTGACTAGACACTGTGCTTGTTATATTCATGGAAATTTCTTTCTTGGCTCTTCTTAGGTGCTCTGCTTCCTCCTGTCTCCACCTATCCATACTCTTTATGTATCTAGGAGTTTCATAAGTTAAACTCCAACATACACATTAGCTGCCGAAAGCGTTAGGATACTGGCAGTCACGATCAAAACCATTTGTGTAAACCTGTATTAGGAAATGCAGATTGCAGGGAACTTAATGGAAGCATCCTACTTTCTGGAGTCATTTGTTTTGATGAGAGCCTGAGCGTAAATTCAGTGCAAAACACAGACAGCTATTATGCAGTTAATTATGCACAAAGTAAACATGTACAACTGCAAACAGCAAAACGCCACCTAATAATGGATAACTCCAGATTTATGGTATGCATGCCCAATCTGTAAGGCTTCTACTCATGAATCTAAAATGAATGGAACATTACCTAAATGATCCAGAATGAAGGATTTAATACATTGCTCTACCCTTATTGCTACTTATTTCTTGTCAGCAGATTTTTCATTTTGCTTTAATTTATTGTACATAAACACTATGCAAATGTTTGGGTCATATTTAAAAACATATGGCTTGTGCTTATGATTACTGGCTAGGCATTTTATTACAAATTACTTGTTAAGCAAATCACTTTCTTAATTATACAGGTTAACATATAATCATCGTGCCCACATGTACTTGTTACATAAAGCTCCACTAAGTAAACATACTGGGCATAATTTAGGTAATATGTTTATGTATCATCCCCCACATGTGTCACTGTTGCTTCCTAATTATTTTCATCCATGCAAATGGAATGTCTTTTGTAATGAGCATTTCAAATTTTGTATCTCCTGCTAGTAGAGAGATTGTTTTGAAATTTAATACAAAATAAATTATATCATCTGATACTTTTTTCTGTCCCTCAAATGAAGATAATTGAAAAGAAACTAAATTTAAATATTAATTTTTTATCCCTTCTTCCAAGATATTAATATGACAAAAATGTCAGAATTGCAAGGTTTTAAAAGATACCTAAATGAATATCTCTTAGATAAGAGAAATTAAAGGTGGGGAGTAATAAAATGTAGGAAGATTAAGATTAATTTATAAAAAATATGCTGAGAGACTTTTGAGATTGGACAGATTGACCAGCCAATTTATTAGTTAAAACAGGAACACAAAAACCAATGGTTAATGATACAATGTCAAACTAATCCACTGCTTCAGAGAAGCAAATTTATTGTTTGTTCTGAAACTAATGTATCCTGTGCATGCTTTAGAGAAAACACTCCTTAATAAAGACCCCAGATGTGTCAAAGTGAGTTCATCCATTGTAACAAATGACCACTCTGATGGTAGGTTGATAGTGGGGTTGTATGTGTAGTTGGAGAGAAAGGAAGGATATGGAATCTCAATACCTTGTACTCAGTTTTGCTGTAAACCAAAATCTGCTCTAAAAAGTTTAATTAAAGACCCAAACAACATTCTCATAATTAATTCTTGTGATAGGCTATAGGTTGTTTCTCATTCTGACTTGTGGTATAAAAGGATAGCATAATTTTAAGCACAGAGTAAAAGCTGCCTCCTGTGGGTCATAAGGAAGGTGATGGGAAGTAGGTCATAGGTAGTTTTGTTATGTGATAATAGAGTATGCCTCATTTAAGCTATTTCTGCAAATTGATATATTTTCCATATCCTAAATTGATCTATATTACAAACTCTTTACATGGTTCCTAACACATTAGGTCTCCCATTTGTACTAAATTCTTTTTCCCCTGTTTTATTTTAGATAGTTTCTATTGCTATTGCTATCCACTTTTCTTTTTAATGTCTGAAAGTGATATATTAGTTGCTTAGTAGTGTCTGACTCTTTGTAGTCTCATGAACTATAGCCTGCCAGACTCTTCTGTCCATAGGGTTTCCCAGGCAAGAATACTGGAGTGGGCAGCCATTGCCTCCTGCAGGAGATATTCCCAACCCAGGCATTGAACCCAGGTCTCCTACATTGCAAGTGTATTCTATACCACTTGAGCTACCGGCCCATATGTTTTATTTTATGTAGTTGCTATTGCTATTGCTATCCACTTTTCTTTTTAGTGTCTAATGCACCATTAATCCAAGTATATTTTCTTCTCAAACAATGTAATTTTTATCTTTAAAAGTTTCATTTAGTCTTTTCTATATTTTCAATGTCTCTCTCTTTTTTTGTATTTTTTATTTTTTGAAACAACACACATTTATTCTCTTCCACTTCTGGAGTTCAGAAATCTACAATCAAGGTGCTGACAGGACTGCATTCCTTCTGAAGGCTTCGGGGAATAATCGCTTCTTTGCCTTTTTCAGTGTCTAGAGGCTGCTTTGGTTCCTTGGCTTGTGGTCCCTCCACCATCTTCAAAGCAAAGGAGTCTTATTACTCTGCTGTTCCTCTTCTGTAGGTATTACGTATCCTTCTGCTTTCCTTTTTTTTTTTAATTTTTATTTTTACTTTATTTTGCTTTACAATACTGTATTGGTTTTGCTACAATATATGGACTACAGCTGTGACTGCTTTAGTGTCCTTTTCTGCTAATTCCAACATCTGTATCAGTTCTTGGTCAATTTTGATTGATGCATTTTTCTTATTATGGGTCATATTTTCATGCTTCTTTACATGTCTAATAATTTTTATTGAATGCCAAATAATATGATGTCACCTTGCTGTGTAACTTTGTTTTGGGACACAGATGTGCAACTTAAACATGGCTTTTATTTTTTCCATTTTGTTTTTTCTTTTAGAAAAAAGAACTTTTCAACTGTGTGGTGCAGCAGGTGGGATCTTAGTCCTCTGTGATGGAACCCACACTCCCTGAATTGGAAGCATGGAGTCTTAACCAGTGGACTGCCAGGCAAGTCCCTCCATTCTGCTTTTTAAAGTTTTCTAAGGAAAACTGTTCTGAGTACTGTACCACATGCTCCATGAATTATGAAATTTTCCAATCTTACTGAACCAAACAGGTACTATTTCATTTCCTATGTAAATTTCAAGTACTGTCCCCTGTAATCCTTTTGGATGATTCTTTTTCTTGTCTTGAGTAGTTTCCTTAATACTTCTGCTGATCAAAAATCTATTGATTTAGTTAAAATATTTGCAGATATCTGGGGTTCTCTGTGTAGCTTCCTTCTGTGCTTTCCCTGGTTTTGCATAGTTTCCTGAATACTTGTGTGATCAAAAATATACTATTTAGTTAAGATATCTGCAGATATCTGGAGTTTTCTGTGTAGCTTCCTTCTGTGCTTTGCCCTTCCTTTGTCTCCATGGATACTCAGCTCTATCATTTTCCATCAAGGAGTGTGACTGGATTCCAGCTTCATGCACTGTCTTGGGCATTTTCTCAAGGCAATAAGCTGTGAAAATAATTAATAATTGGGTTTATCTTGTTTTCTTTTCTCTCAGGGAACATTGTCCTTTATTGTGTCATATCTGGTGCTTTGAAGAAGGTTGTTTAATGTGGGTTATTTTATTTTATTGATAGATTTGTGTGTATGTATGTATATATATGCATGTAGTGGTGGAAAAAAAAGTAATTAAATCCAGTCTCTGTTTCTCTTTCATGTTTGAGCAGAGGTCAGTATACATAGTTTTATTTATGTGATAGGTTTTACAGGTTTTACAGTGGTTTTACAGGTCTACAGAAATGTGTAATTTTTTTCATAGATACTGGCAGATTTTGTTTTAAAATGTAACGAATTACAGTTCTGCCAACACCATATAAGAGTACCTTTCCCTATATAAACTCAAAAATCAGTTCTTTTTAAATTTTTCCAGTCTGGTTAAAAAGTTATCAATCATGTTTAATTTAACAATTTGTATTTCCTGTTATTGGATTTAAGCATGATTTTAAATGCTTGTTGGTCATTGGAATCTTCTCTGCTGTGAATTGCTGAGTTGTATATTTTACTCATTGTTTTGCTCTTGTGTGGGTGGCCATTTTCTTATCAATTTTTAAAAAGCACATTCTGTCTTTTATAATTCTGTGTGTAACTTGTGTTGTAAATATTTCTAATGTATTATTTGTTTTCCCTATATAAACTCAAAAATCAGTTCTTTTTAAATTTTTCCAGTCTGGTTAAAAAGTTATCAATCATGTTTAATTTAACAATTTGTATTTCCTGTTATTGGATTTAAGCATGATTTTAAATGCTTGTTGGTCATTGGAATCTTCTCTGCTGTGAATTGCTGAGTTGTATATTTTACTCATTGTTTTGCTCTTGTGTGGGTGGCCATTTTCTTATCAATTTTTAAAAAGCACATTCTGTCTTTTATAATTCTGTGTGTAACTTGTGTTGTAAATATTTCTAATGTATTATTTGTCTTCTAATTTCTTTATTGGTTTTGTCTTATATCTAATTTTTAGTTAATTTTAAGTTTTAGTTATTTGATTGAAAATAGCATTGTTTGTTTGTTTGTTTGTTCTAGTAAGAGCAAGGTTTTACAGTATCTGGTTAAGAAAAAGACAATCTTTTCCCTGCATTGCACAGGTAGCATTCTAGGATTCCTACAGAATAGAGAGTTATCTAGGCAATAAACAAGGAAACTGAAACCAGAGCATGTATGTCCTTTCCATTTTGCTATAGCTCTGTTACTTGAATAATCATAAGCTAGTAGAAGACACAAGTGATGCAAGTTTGATCCCTGGGTAGGGAAGATCCCTGGAGTAGGAAATGGAAACCTGCTCCAACATTCTTACCTGGAAAATTCCATGGACAGAGGAGCCTGTTAGGCTACATCCATGGAGAAGCAAAAGTCAGACATGACTGAGCAACTGAATACATGCACTCACGCACACACACACACACACACACACACACACATAATTAAAATAGACTATCACTTTCTGAGGGAGGAAGGAATAGAGAGGAGAGATAAAAAGGAAATAGAGACCTTTAAACCATGATTTTTTTGTTCAAAACATAAGTGGTTGTTTTATCTAGATTATTTAGAGAACAAGTAATGCTGTTAACTGTCATCAGCAAACTCATCAAATGAGATTCAACACATTTCATAAAGTTTTATCAATCAAAGTGTCTAAGCCAGCTGGTAATACTTCTACTTGAGAATGAAATTTGTGTATTTCAGTTCAGTTCAGTAGCTCAGTCATGTCCGACTCTTTGCGACCCCATGAATTGCAGCACTCCAGGCCTCCCTATTCATCACCATCTCTCAGAGTTCACTCAGACTCATGTCCATCGAGTCCGTGATGCCATCCAGCCATCTCATCCTCAGTCATCCCCTTCTCCTCCTGCCCCCAATCCCTCCCAGCGTCAGAGTCTTCCAATGAGTCAACACTTTGCATGAGGTGGCCAAAGTACTGAGGTTTCAGCTTTAGCATCATTCCTTCCAAAGAAATCCCAGGGCTGGTCTCCTTTAGAATGGACTGGTTGGATCTCCTTG
>SJYC01078729.1:0-19408 GCA_006408675.1 Madoqua kirkii
AGAGTCTTCTCCAACACCACAGTTCAAAAGCATCAATTCTTTGGCAATCAGCCTTCTTTTTGGTCCAACTCTCATATCTGTACATACCTACTGGAAAAGCATAGCCTTGACTATATGTACCATAGTCAGCAAAGTGATATCTCTGCTTCCTAATACACTGTTTTGGTTTGTCATAGCTTTTCTTCCAAGGAGCAAGCAGTCTTTTAATTTTGTGGCTACAGTCATTGTCCACAGTGATTTTGGAGGCCAAGAAAATAAAATCTGTTACTTTTTCCACTTTTCCCTCTTCTATTTGCACGAAACAATGTGACTGGATGTCGTGATCTTTGTTTTTTGAATGTTGAGCTTTAAGCCAGCGTTTTTACTCTCTTCTTTCATCTTCATCAAGAAGATCTTTAGTTCCTCTTCGCTTTCTGCCATTAGAGTGGTATCATTTGCATATCTGAGGTTGTTGATATTTCTCCTGGCAGTCTTGATTCCAGCTTGTGCTTCAGCCAGCCTGGTATTTCACATGATGTAGTGCTCTGCATATAAGTTAAATAAGCAGGGTGACAGTATACAGCCTTGACATACTCCTTTCCCAGTTTTGAACCAGTCCATTGTTTCACATACAATTCTGTCAGTTTTTGACCTACATACTGGTTTCTCAGGAGGCAGGTAAAGGGTCTAGAATTTTCCACAGTTGTGATCCATACAGTCAAAGGCTTTAGCATAGTCAGTGAAGCAGAAGTAGATTTTATGGGAATTCCTTTGCTTTTTCTTTGATATAACAGATGTTGGCAAGTTGATCTCTGGTTCCTCTGCCTTTTCTAAATCCAGGTTGTACACCTGGAAGTTCTTGATTCATGTATTAATGAAGCCTAGATTAAAGGATTTTGAGCATTACTTTACTAGCATGTGAAATGAGCACACCTGTAGCATAGTTTGAACATTCTTTGGCATTGCCTTTCTTCTGGGGTTGGAATAAAAATCGACCTTTTTTAGTCCTGTGGCCATTGCTGAGTTTTCCTCATTTTTGCCATATTGAGTGCAGCACTTTCATAGCATCATCTTTTAGGATTTGAAATAGCTCAGCTGGAAATCCATCACCTCTGCTACCTTTGCTCATAGTAATGCCTCCTAAAGCCTGCTTGATTTCACACTCCAATATGCCTGGCTCTAGGTGAATGACCACATGATTGTGTTTATTTGGGTCATTAAGTTTTTTTTTTGTATAGTTCTTTTGTGTATTCTTGCCACTTCTTAATCTCTTCTGTTTCTGTGAGGTCCTTGCTGTTTCTATCTTTATTGAGCCCATGTTTGCATGAAATATTCCCTTGGTATCTCCAGTTTTCTTGAAGAGATCTCTAGTTTTTCCCATTCTGTTGTTTTCCTCTATTTCTGTGCATTGTTCACATAAGAAAGCTTTCTTATTTTTCCTTGCTATTCTCTGGAACTCTGTAATCAGTTGGGTATCTTTCCTTTTCTCCTTTGCCTTTTACTTCTCTTTTTTACAAATAGCTGAGAAAATAAAAGATTTAAATAAAAAGATTTAAATAATTGGCATTATTGTCAAGATGCAGATACTGGCATTATAACACACCTTGTTAAAGGAATTGTTGCCAAAGGATTTTAGTGAAATCGACTGTGTTACATTCTTTACATTGCTTATTTTCAAAGCAAGTCAGGCTTTCAGAGCATCCCACCCAATTATGAACATCTAAAAGATGCTCCTTGGAAGAAAAGTTATGACCAACCTAGATAGCATATTCAAAACCAGAGACGTTACTTTGCTGACTAAGGTCCGTCTAGTCAAGGCTATGGTTTTTCCAGGAGTCATGTATGCATGTGAGAATTGGACTGTGAAGAAAGCTGAACGCTGAAGATATGATGCTTTTGAACTGTGGTATTGGAGAAGACTCTTGAGAGTCCCTTGGACTGCAAGGAGATCCAACCAGTCCATTCTGAAGATCAGCCCTGGGATTTCTTTGGAAGGAATGATGCTAAAGCTGACACTCCAGTACTTTGGCCACCTCATGCGAAGAGTTGACTCATTGGAAAAGACTCTGATGCTGGGAGGGGTTGGGGGCAGGAGGAGAAGGGGACAACAGAGGATGAGATGGCTGGATGGCATCACTGACTCAATGGATGTGAATCTGAGTGAACTCTGGGAGTTGGTAATGGATAGGGAGGCCTGGCATGCTGAGATTCATGGAGTTGCAAAGAGTCGGCCACGACTGAGCGACTGAACTGAACTGATAGCTATGTTGCCCTGTAAGTGAATTAAGAAGACATAAAATACAAAAGAAAGACTTGTGCACTGTGACCATGCTAAATTATAGCTTAATTGTGTAAAACTATTCTTTTTATATTTTAATGGCTTGTGTAAAATAATAATTATATCATCGACCAAAGAAGGCCTTTCTTTATAATCATTACTCAAAGGACATGGCCCTAGAAAGTTCTGGGTTCATGTAGTGCTATGATAGTAGAGAGTATAGTAAGTGGAAATTAATAAATGCACTAGCAAAACCCACTAGTATGTGTATGCATGTGTGTGTGTATGTGTGTTTGTGCTAAATCTTTGTAAAATAATTTTATAAAAAAGGAGTGACTTACCTTACTGTAGAAACCTGTGTATTTAGATTTTCACATATTTGATCAAAAAGAATATAAAACACCTTTTAGAGATTGAATTATTAAAATTTTATGACAGTCATTCTTTAAAATATTTGCAGTGTTAGAGAGCCCTTGATTGAATGAACATGCATTTTGAGATATATTTAACTTCTGCATCATATTTTCAGCTTTTTAAGGCAGTTTTCCTCCTCTGAGGTTACAGGTAAAATAGCATTTGTCTTATGTTTTACCTCTTCTCAGAAGTTCACTGATGGGTCAAATAAGAATTCCTAAGATATCTAAGAAGAGCATTATGACTCAGTTATTTAAAAGTAGATGGTACTCAACCCTTCAGAGGGTACTTTTGTGAATAGGATAGAATTAAGAACTGTTTCACATTTTAATTTCTTCTGTGTAAGATCTCTCAACAAATTATAAGGAAGATTGTGTTCTTTTTGTTATTGCTGTGTGATTGGTTTGTCTGGGGATACCGGTTGCTCTTCCCTGGCCCCTAACTTGCTGTCCCCAGTGCAGATATAACTGGGTGATTTAATCCTGACTGAGGCTCATCACATACAGTGCAGAGGCAGCTACAGTTCTGTTCTGGACCTATACAAGCAATGACCTTCAGCCAGCCCCATGCTTTATTCAGCGGTCCCCACAATTTATAGCACTAGGGACCCATTTCACGGAAGACAATTTTTCCACAGACCAGAGATGGGGGATGGTTTGGAGATGGTTTAAGCACATTACATTTATTGTGCAGCTTATTTCTGTTATTACATCTGCTCCCTTTCAGATCATAAGGCGTTAGATCCCAAAGTTTGGGGACTCTTGCTTTATGTGAATACAATTTGGATTTTCACAAGCCCATAAGCAGTCTTCAGAAGATTCTGAAACTTTCCTAATAAGGGACAAAGGTAGCTGGCAGTCGTTGTCTTTGAAAGGTTTGCCACACTTCTCCTCCCTGGAAACCCATCTCCTAGGCTCTACCTGACCTTGTTCCAACAGGGCTCCTCATTTGCCAGTGAAATATCTTCACAATGCACTCCGTCTTGGTCTTGTCTTTTAGTGTCTAAGTGGAGACAAAGAGAAACAGCTATAAAGATTTCAAGTAGGAAAAAAACAATCCATTAGAATGCAAATTGGCAGCTGAAAGTGACTGAGAAAAGCATTAGCCTCCTTGGAATTTGCAGGTACAGGCATGTTTCCTCACAGGCCACAGGGCATGTGTGGAGCCCATGTTCTTTATCCCTGAATGCCGTGTAATTCTGGCTGACATCTAGAATTAAAATGAGCAAGGACTCCCCAGATAGGGAATTTTGCCTTTTTCAACCTTTAGAGTTTATCTTGAGGAATTTTAATTTCCTCTCATTGAAACATAAAATTGAGAGTGTAGAGAATGACAAGCCTCTACAATACAGATATGCCTCACCTCAAATAATGTGAAGTATCTCATGAAACCAGGAGGTCCTCTTGGTACTTCCCTTCCCCTTTGTTTAAAAATTTATGGAAATATGGGGTGATAAATATATTTTATGCATAAACAGATAACTGAAAAATGTTAGAAAATAGAGCAGTTTTCAAAAAGCTCATAGTTTTCAAGTTCACTGATGCCCCAACACCATTACTTTACATTATTTTGGCAGAACTGCAATTCATGACAAAGTTGTGACATGTCTTTCTTCCCAACCTTGTATGACTGTTAGGAAACTGTCAGGGCAATGCAGGGGGAAGCTTTCTAGAGTTGCTCTGCATTATACACCAACAGCTGTTTTTTCTCTCTCAATGAGGAGAACCTAGATAAGAATCAGCTACAAAGGAAATCTGACCATGAATTTTGAATTGATTGAGTGGTGATATCCAGGCAACAGATGCTCTTTATAACGCATCTGGGCACAATGTGTAGCTGATAGTCTCTCTTTCATTTCAATCTAGAGGCAATAAATCTACTTAACACCTTTGAGTTTTTTGGGTTTCTCCTGAAGAATTTCTCTTGTATAAATAATGTTCTGAATGCGTGGTATGTATTCTTACTTCAGACCTATTTAAGCTTTAGATTTCAGGAGTGACTATCTTTTATTAGTCAATAATAGATGAAGGTAGTAGTTGGAAATGTGTTTTGTGGAAATAAGTATTTTTGAATTGAGAAATGCCCAACAGTTTTCTCTTTCATTAACTGAATCTAGCAGATAGCATTCTGTATTTCTCCTTCACTGGCAGGAAGTTTCAGAACTCTGTTCACTTGCTCCTTCAAATGTCAATTTAGACCTAAAGGTACTCGTCGGGGCATGCGTCCTTTAGAAGCAGTCAGAGACTTATCTGCACCTTGAATATAAAGCTGGAACCAACATTTTTCGTCAAATTTATGTTGGAATTTAATATTCTTCTCTAGTGTTGAAAGATAAATTTAGCTTAAATTTGACTGCCTCTCCAGCTTCTAGAAAAGCAGAATTATCTTTTGGGCGGTTTCTCTACTTTTGAGGAAACTGGAAGGATATTTGAGGATTTTTGAAGGTTGGCGTCTGGGGAAAAATAGTTAGTGTTATCAGTACTTCCCTGGTGGCTCAGATGGTAAACAATCTGCCTGCAATGCTAGAAACTTGGGTTTGATCCCTGGGTCAGGAAGATCCCCTGGAAAAGGGAATAACAACCCACTCTAGTACGCTTGCCTGAAGAATTCCATGGACAGAGGAGACTGGTGGGCTACAGTCCATAGGGTTGCAAAGGGTCGGATACAACTCTTCAGTTAACACATACCTGTTTTCAAAATGTACATGTGAAATTATTTTCCGTGGAGAAGGAGTCAGTCTTGGGAAATTTATATAGAATGCAGGGGTTGAATTTATATGGAGCGAAACATACATCTTTAAAAGTTATGTAAATCTGGTAACATACTTAACAAAGCTCTGGAATCTTACTGGAAAGTTAAATTGTTGGCTGTATCAAGACAGAAACTCAGCTTTACCTGCAAATACCAAGGACATCCAGAGAAATTTGCCTCATGTGGCTGGTGTTCAGCCTTTTAAAGTGTAAAGGATGCTTTGTTAATATGACAGAAATTTGGTAATCCTCAATAGACTTATGTTAGTATCTGCCTGCAGATACAAAAGATGTTACTGTGAGTTCAGTGACAATTTTAAATGTTTTTTTATTCATTACAATATTATTTATATGCATTCACATAATTGTAGTATAATCTTAGACTCTCAGTCTCGCTGTCTCCAGAGTCTCTGTGATTAGTCGCTCAGTCATGTCTGACTCTTTGTGATCCCATGGACTGTAGCCCACTAGGCTCCTCTTCAATGGGGATTTGCCAGGCAAGAATACTGGAATGGGTTGCCATGCCCTTCTCCAGGGGATCTTGCCAACCTAAGAATCAAACCCAGGTCTCTTGCATTACAGATGGATTCTTTACCATCTGAGCCTCCAGAGAAGCCAGAATCTCTAGTTACAAATAAGTTTGTATTAACAGTACAAAGTTATGCTACTTTGAGTTATTACCTTTGATGTATGCTACATGCTTCAGAATCTCATTGCCTTCTCTTAGTTCATCAATTTATTTCTACTAGAGGTATTTCTGACAATGTCTATGATTTTCACACCTGCAGGCACACACAGTCCTTCCTTTTCTTCCACTTTGGGTTCTGTCATTAATAATGCCTGTTATTACTAAAAAAGCAATATTGTAGTGATTCTGCCTGGTACAAGCCCTGTAATAACTTCCAGATAGAGGGGCATCAGTAGCTTATAGATTGAGGGTCACCAAGAGATGATGGATGTACTCAACACAGGGCAGCAGAGAGCTTCAGGAGTCAGCACTGCTTAGAGCTTTCCTCCAATTTGAAGTGAAACCTGGTCATTATTGATGGACATGCGGCTCTGGTAGCCCTTTCAAGCAAGCAAAGTTTATTCTCTCATTCCTCAAGTATAGCATCCTCCTCAGTTCCTAATAGCATCTTCTATGGTTGCCTTCCTCTTCAGAAGCTGTGTATGTGTAAATTATGTGGCTTAAACAAGCATAATCATTTCTGTGGTAGTACAATAAATACAGTTTTTGTCTGTTTTTTTTTTCCTTCTAGAATAAGTCTGATGATCTATATAACTCAGTCAGATTTTAGTTTCAGTATGTGACTTAATATTACTGACTTTCTCTTAATTTCCCATATTGCAAAATTGTATATGCTATAAATTACACTGGGCTTCCCTAGTGGTTTAGTTGGTAAAGAATCTGCCTGCAATGCAGGAGATCTGGGTTCAATCCTTGGGTTAGGAAGATCCCCTGGAGGAGGGTATGGCAACCCACTCCAGTATTCTTGCCTGGAGAATCCCCATGGATAGAGGAGCCTGGCAGGCTGCAGTTCATGGGGTAGGTTGCAAAAGGTCAGACATGACTGAGAAACTAAGCACAGCACATAAACTACATACTCACTGGGAAAATATGTCATAGGAATTATTTGTAAGATAAGATTAACAGGAATCCCTGTTAAAGGTGAAAGCTCAAATGTCCAATTCTTGAATAAACAAAATATGGTATATCCATAACAGGGGAATATTATTCAGCCTTTAAAAGGAATAAAGTAGTGAAATATGCTGCAGGGTAAATGAACCTTGAAAACATAACGTTCAGTGAAAGCAGTCAGTTTCAAAAGGTAAATTATCTATGATTCTGTTTATTTGAAAAATTCAGAATAGGTAAATCTATAGAAACTGAAAGCAGACTAATGGTAGCCAGATGCTTGAGAAACGAACGGCTGGAGTGTGACTGCTTAGTGTGAATGGAGTTTTCTCTTGGGGTCATTAAATTTTCTGAAAGTTGACAGGTGAGCTGGCACAAAATTGTGAATATACTAATGGTCATTTAATGGTATATCATATAATGGTTAATTTTTTTAGCAAAAATTTCACCTAAAATTTTTTTTCAAAGTATTGATAGGATACTTCCTTTTGTTTTTAAAGTAATTGGTTACTTATTAAAAAGTGATTAATCCTTATTTTTTTTTACACTATACTGTTTAGGTTTTTTAAAATCTCAGATAGATTTACTTGATTTAGTTTATTGAAAAGACAGTGTATAAGATTTTCTAATATGAACCTGAAGACTTTGTCCTCCACATCCACGATGCCATTTTAAAGATAATGCTATTTATTTATTTTTGGCTATGCTGAGCCTTCACTGCTGCATGGGCTACTCTCTAGATGCAGTGCTCTGGTTTCTCATTGCAGTGACTTTTCTTGTTGTAGAGCATGGGCTCTAAGGGCCCATGGCTTCAGTAGTTGTGGCTCCTGGGATCTAGAGCAAAGGCTCAATAGTTGTGGTCATGGACTTAGTTGCCCCGTGGCATGTGGCATCCTCCAGGATTAGGGATTGAACCCACGTGTTCTAAAATGGCAGGCAGATTCTTTACCGTTGAGCCACCCTGGAAGCCTCCACCATCTCATTTCATTTTTAACCTGGAGATCCTTGAACTGGTCAAAAGAAGTTAAAAAAGTTCAGTGTCATCACACTTTTTGCACCAGCCTCAGGTCTTTTATTGAGATTTAGCACTTTCAGCAGCAACATTTTGACAGAAAACTATGTATTAATTAAAGTGTCAGGAAAGGCTAAGTTATGTCATAGTGCTTGCCTACATGCTTAGTCATGTCCGACTCTTTGTGACCCTTTGGACTGTAACCCTCCAGGATCCTCTGTCCATTGGGTTTTCCCAGCAAGAATATTGAAGTGGGTTGCCATTTCCTCCTCCAGGGGATCATCCCAACCCAGGGACTGAAACCGCATCTCCTGCATTTCAGGTAGATGCTAGTCATAGTTACAATGGCTTCATTCAGCAGAATTTATTTCTTGCTCATATTACATGTCTGTTTCTGGGCAGCTGGACAGGTAATCACAGACCCTCAGAACATCTACCATTGTTAATTGTATCGGCTCTGTGGTTTAGTTGTTCAGTTGTATCCAACTGTTTGGGACCCAGTGGACCATAGCCCCGCAGGCTCCTCTGTCCGTGGGATTTCCAAAGCAAAAATACTGGAGTGAGTTGCCATTTCCTGCTCCAGGGGATCTTCCCAATCCAGGGATTGAAGTTTCGTCTCCTATGTTGCAGGTGGATTCTTTACCAGCTGAGCCACCAGGGAAGCTCACACTCAGAGTGTCCACCTGTAATGGTACATATCCATGTTTTTCCTGAAGTCATTTATCATGACTATTCCTATAATCTCATCCAGTCTCAAGGGAACTGGGAAGCACGATAGTTCTTTGTGCAAGAAATTAAAAAAAAAACTGGCGATAATAGCAAATAACCACCATAATAACTAAGCATGACATTTTAGATTGTCAATCAGACCTAATTTCCAAGTAATCTGTCACATAATATATGAACATTTACCATCTTTATTGTAATTGTTGCTGCTCAGTACCCTGTTTCTTTTAAATTCTTTTTTCTATCTTCTTTATTTATTTATTTTTAAAATTTATTTATGTATTTTACTTTACAATATTGTATTGATTTTTCCACAACATTGACTTGAATCTGCCCTAAGTGTACATGTGTTCCCCATCCTGAACCGCCCTCCCACCTCCCTCCCCATCCAGTCTCTCTGGGTCATATTATTTACCATCTTTATTGTAATTGTTGCTGCTCAGTACCCTGTTTCTTTTAAATTCTTTTTTCTATCTTCTTTATTTATTTATTTTTAAAATTTATTTATGTATTTTACTTTACAATATTGTATTGATTTTTCCACAACATTGACTTGAATCTGCCCTAAGTGTACATGTGTTCCCCATCCTGAACCGCCCTCCCACCTCCCTCCCCATCCAGTCTCTCTGGGTCATATCAGTGCACCAGCCCCAAGCACCCTGTATCATGCATCAAACCTGGACTGGCGATTCATTTCACATATGATATTTTACATGTATAAATGCCATTCCCCCATATCATCCTGCCCTAGCCCTCTCCCAGAGTCTAAATGACTGTTCAGTACATCTGTGTCTCTTTTGCTGTCTCACATACAGGGTTATCATTACATTGTTTCTAAATTCCATATATATGCGTTAGTATACTGTATTGGTGTTTTTCTTTCTGGCTTACTTCAGTCTGTATAATAGGCTCCAGTTTCATACACCTCAATAGAACTGATTCAAATGTATTCATTTTAATGGCTGAGTAATATTCCATTGTGTATATATACCCCAGCTTTCTTATCCATTCATCTGCTGATGGACATCTAGGTTGTTTCCATGTCCTGGCTATTATAAACAGTGCTGCAATAAACATTGGGGTGCATGTGTCTCTTTCATTTCTGGTTTCCTATGTGTGTATGCCCAGCAGTGGGATTGCTGGATCATAAGGCAGTTCTATTTGTACTTTTTAAAGGAATCTCCACACTGTTCTCCACAGTAGCTGTACTAGTTTGCATTCCCACCAACAGTGTAAGAGGGTTCCCTTTTCTCCACACCCTCTCCAGC
Source organism: Madoqua kirkii (assembly GCA_006408675.1). Classification (NCBI taxonomy): domain Eukaryota; kingdom Metazoa; phylum Chordata; class Mammalia; order Artiodactyla; family Bovidae; genus Madoqua; species Madoqua kirkii. Next base: position 10,064 of record SJYC01078729.1, read on the forward strand.
ATTTATTGCTTGTAGACTTTTTGATCATAGCCATTCTACTGGCATGAAATGGTACCTCATTGTGGTTTCGATTTGCATTTCTCTGATGAGTGATGTTGAGCATCTTTTCATGTGTTTGTTAGTCATCTATATGTCTTTGGATAAATGTCTGTTTAAGTCTTTGGCTCACTTTTTGATTGGATCTTTTATTCTTTTGGAATTGAGCTGCAGGAGTTGCTTGTATATTTTTGAGATTAATTCTTTGTCCGTTGCTTCATTTGCTATTATTTTCTCCCATTCTGAAGGCTGTCTTTTCACCTTGCTTATAGCTTCCTTTGTTGTGCAGAAGCTTTTAATTAGGTCCTATTTGTTTAGTTTTGCTTTTAATTCCAATATTCTGGGAGGTGGGCCATAGAGGATCTTGCTGTGATTTATGTCAGAGAGTGTTTTGCCTATGTTCTTCTCTAGGAGTTTTATAGTTTCTGGTCTTACATGTAGATCTTTTATCCATTTTGAGTTTATTTTTGTGTATGGTGTTAGCAAGTGTTCTAGTTTCATCCTTTTACAAGTGGTTGACCAGTTTTCCCAGCACCACGTGTTAAAGAGATTGTCTTTTCTCCGTTGTATATTATTGCCTCCTTTGTCAAAGATAAGATGTCCATAGGTGTGTGGATTTATCTCTGGGCTTTCTATTTTGTTCCATTGATCTATATGTCTGTCTTTGTGCCAGTACCATACTGTCTTGATGACAGTGGCTTTGTAGTAGAGCCTGAAGTCAGGCAGGTTGATTCTTTCAGTTCCATTAGTCTTTCTCAAGATAGCTTTGGCTATTTGAGTTTTTTTGTATTTCCATAAAAATTGTGAAATTATTTGTTCTAGTTCTCTGAAAAATACCATTGGTAGCATGATAGGCATCGCATTGAATCTATAGATTGCTTTGGGTAGTATATGCATTTTCACTATATTGATTCTTCGATTCCATGAACACGGTATATGGTATATTTCTCTATCTATTAGTGTCCTCTTGATTTTTTTCATCAGTGTTTTATAGTTTTCTATGTATAGGTCTTTTGTTTCTTTAGGTAGATACATTCCTAAGTATTTTATTCTTTTCGTTGCAATGTTGAATGGAATTGTTTCCTTAATTTCTGTTTTATCATTGTTAGTGTATAGGAATGCAAAGGATTTCTGTGTGTTGATATTATATCCTGTAACTTTACTATATTCATTGATTAGCTCTTGTAATTTTCTGGTCGAGTCTTTAGGGTTTTCTATGTAGAGAATCAAACATCTGCAAACAGTGAGAGTTTTACTTCTTCTTTTCCAATTTGGATTCCCTTTTATTTCTTTTTCTGCTCAGATTGCTGTGGCCAAACTGCCAAAACTATGTTAAATAGTAGTGGTGAAAGTGGGCACCCTTGTCTTGTTCCTGAGTTTAGGGGAAATGCTTTCAATTTTTCACCATTGAGGATAATGTTTGCTGAGGGTTTGTCATATATAGCTTTTATTATGTTGAGGTATGTTCCTTCTATTCCTGCTTTCAGGAGAGATTTTCTTTTTTTATTATAAATGGATGTTGAATTATGTCAGAGGCTTTCTCTGCTTCTATTGATATAATAATATGGTTTCTATTTTTTCAGTTTGTTAATGTGGTGTATTACATTGATTGATTTGTGGATATTGAAGAATCCTTGCATCCCTGGGATAAAGCCCGCTTGGTCACGATGTATAATCTTTTTAATATGTTCTTGGATTCTGTTTGCTAGAATTTTAATAACATTTTTTGCATCTATGTTCATCAGTGATATTGGCCTGTAGTTTTCTTTTTTGTGGCATCTTTGTCAGGTTTTGGTATTAGGGTGATGTTGGCCTCATAGAATGAGTTTGGAAGTTTACCTTCCTCTGCAATTTTCTGGAAGAGTTTGAGTAGGATAGGTGTTAACTCTTCTCTAAATTTTTGGTAGAATTCAGCTGTGAAGCCGTCCGGACCTGGGCTTTTGTTTGCTGGAAGATTTCTGATTACAGTTTCAATTTCCATGCTTGTGATGGGTCTGTTAAGATTTTTTGTTTCTTTTTGGTTCAGTTTTGGAAAGTTGTACTTTTCTAAGAATTTGTCCATTTCTTCCATGTTGTCCATTTTATTGGCGTATAGTTGATGATAATAGTCTCTTATGACCCTTTGTATTTCTGTGCTCTCCATTTTCATTTCTAATTTTGTTGATTTGATTTTTCTCCCTTTGTTTCTTGATGAGTCTGGCTAATGGTTTGTCAATTTTACTTATCCTTTCAAAGAATCAGCTTTTGGCTTTGTTGATTTTTGCTATGGTCTGTTTTGTTTCTTTTGCATTTATTTCTGCCCTAATTTTTAAAATTTCTTTCTTTCTACTAACCCTAGGGTTCTTCATTTCTTTCTTTTCTAGTTGCTTTAGGTGTAGAGTTAGTTATTTATTTGACATTTTTTCTTGTTTCTTGAGGTATGCTTGTATTGCTATGAACCTTCCCCTCAGCACTGCTCTTACAGTGTCCATAGGTTTTGGGTTGTTGTGTTTTCATTTTCATTTGTTTCTATGCATATTTTGATTTCTGTTTTTATTTCTTCTGTGATTTGTTGTTTATTCAGCAGCGTGTTGTTCAGCCTCCTTATGTTTGGATTTTTAATAGTTTTTTCTCCTGTAATTGAGACCTAATCTTACTGCATTGTGGTCAGAAAAGATGCTTGGACTGATTTCAATTTTTTTGAATTTACCAAGACTAGATTTATGGCTGAGGATGTGATCTGTTCTGTAGAAGGTTCCATGTGTGCTGGAGTAAAAGGTGAAATTCATTGTTTTGGGGTGAAATATCCTGTAGTTTTCTTTTTTTGTGGCATCTTTGTCAGGTTTTGGTATTAGGGTGATGTTGGCCTCATAGAATGAGTTTGGAAGTTTACCTTCCTCTGCAATTTTCTGGAAGAGTTTGAGTAGGATAGGTGTTAACTCTTCTCTAAATTTTTGGTAGAATTCAGCTGTGAAGCCGTCCGGACCTGGGCTTTTGTTTGCTGGAAGATTTCTGATTACAGTTTCAATTTCCATGCTTGTGATGGGTCTGTTAAGATTTTCTGTTTCTTTTTGGTTCAGTTTTGGAAAGTTGTACTTTTCTAAGAATTTGTCCATTTCTTCCATGTTGTCCATTTTATTGGCGTATAGTTGATGATAATAGTCTCTTATGACCCTTTGTATTTCTGTGCTCTCCATTTTCATTTCTAATTTTGTTGATTTGATTTTTCTCCCTTTGTTTCTTGATGAGTCTGGCTAATGGTTTGTCAATTTTACTTATCCTTTCAAAGAATCAGCTTTTGGCTTTGTTGATTTTTGCTATGGTCTGTTTTGTTTCTTTTGCATTTATTTCTGCCCTAATTTTTAAAATTTCTTTCTTTCTACTAACCCTAGGGTTCTTCATTTCTTTCTTTTCTAGTTGCTTTAGGTGTAGAGTTAGTTATTTATTTGACATTTTTTCTTGTTTCTTGAGGTATGCTTGTATTGCTATGAACCTTCCCCTCAGCACTGCTCTTACAGTGTCCATAGGTTTGGGGTTGTTGTGTTTTCATTTTCATTTGTTTCTATGCATATTTTGATTTCTGTTTTTATTTCTTCTGTGATTTGTTGTTTATTCAGCAGCGTGTTGTTCAGCCTCCATATGTTTGGATTTTTAATAGTTTTTTCTCCTGTAATTGAGACCTAATCTTACTGCATTGTGGTCAGAAAAGATGCTTGGACTGATTTCAATTTTTTTGAATTTACCAAGACTAGATTTATGGCTGAGGATGTGATCTGTTCTGTAGAAGGTTCCATGTGTGCTGGAGTAAAAGGTGAAATTCATTGTTTTGGGGTGAAATATCCTGTAGATATCAGTTAGGTCTAACTGGTCTATTGTATCACTTAAAGTTTGTGTTTCCTGTTAATTTTCTGTTTAGTTGATCTATTGACAGGTATGAATGGGATATTGAAGTCTCCCACTATTATGTTATTGTTAATATCTCCTTTCATACTTGTTAGCATTTGTCTTACATATTGCGGTGCCCCTATGTTGGGTGCATATATGTTTATGATTGTTTTATCTTCTTCTTGGATTGCTCCTTTGATCATTACGTAGTGTCCATCTTTGTCTCTTTTCACAGCCTTTGTTTTAAAGTCTATTTTATCTGATAGGAGTATTGTTACTCCTGCTTTCTTTTGGTCTCTATTTGCATGGAAAATATTTTTCCAGCCCTTCACTTTCAGTCTGTATGTGTCCCCTGTTTTGAGGTGGGTCTCTTGTAGACAACATATATAGGGGTCTTGTTTTTGTATCCATTCAGCCAGTCTTTGTCTTATGGTTGGGGCATTCAACCCATTTACATTTAAGGTAATTATTGATAACTATGATCCCTCTGCCATTTGCTTTATTGTTTTGGATTGGAGTTTATACATCCTTTCTGTGTTTCCTGTCTAGAGAAAATCCTTTAGCATTTGTTGGAGAGCTGATTTGGTGGTGCTGAATTCTCTCAGCTGTTGCTTGTCTGGAAAGCTTTCAATTTCTCCTTTATATTTGAATGAGATCATTGCTTGGTACGGTAATCTGGACTGTAGGTTATTTTCTTTCATCACTTTAAATATGTCCCACCATTCCCTCCTGGCCTGAAGAGCTTCTATTGAAAGATCAGCTGTTATCCTTATGGGAATCCCCTTGTGTGCTGTTGTTTTTCCCTTGCTGTCTTAAATATTTGTTCTTTGTGTTTGATCTTTGTTAATTTGATTAATATGTATCTTGGGATGTTTCATCTTGGGTTGGTCCTGTTTGGGTTGTTTGGGTTTCTTGGACTTGGGTGACTATTTCCTTCCCCATTTTAGGGAAGTTTTCAACTATTACTTCCTCAAGTATTTTCTCATGGTCTTTCTTTCTGCCTTCTTCTTCTGGGACGCCTATGATTTGAATGTTGGGAGATTTAACATTGTCCCAGAGGTCTCTGAGATTGTCCTCATTTCTTTTAATTAGTTTTTCTTTTTTCCTCTCTGTTTTATTTATTTCTATCATTCTATCATTTACCTCACTTATCCTATCTTCTGCCTCTGTTCTTCTACTGTTGGTTCCCTCCAGAGTGTTTTTTTATCTCATTTATTGCATTATTCATTATATCCTGACTTTTTAAAATTTCTTCTATGTCCTTGTTAAACCTTTCTTACATCTTCTTGATCCTGTCTCCAGGCTATTTTTGTGTAACTCCAATTTGTTTTCAAGATTTTGGATCATTTTCACTATCGTTATTCAGTATTCTTTATCAGGTAGATTCCGTATCTCTTCCTCTTTGGTTTGGTTTGGTGGACATTTATTCTGATCCTTTACCTGCTGGGCATTTCTCTGCCTTTTCATCTTGATTAGATTGCTGTGTTTGGAGTGACGTTTCTGTATTCTGGCAGTTGGTGGTTCCTCTTTATTGTGGAGGTTTCTTGCTGTGGGTGGGGTTGGACCGGTGGTTTATCAAAGTTTTCTGGCTAGGGAAGCTTGTGTCAATGTTCCGGTGGGTGGAGCTGGATTTCTTCTTTCTGGAGTGCAATGAAGTGTCCAGTAATAAGTTTTGAGATGTCACTGGGTTTGGTTACTTTGGTCAGCCTGTATGTTGAGGCTCAGGGTTATGTTCCTGTGTTGCTGGAGAATTTGTGTGGTATGTCTTGCTCTGGAGCTTGTTGGCCCTTGGGTGGTGCTTGGTTTCAGTGTAGGTAAGGAGGTGTCTGATGAGCTCCTATAAATTAATGTTCTCTGGATTTGGGAGTTCCCTGGTATTCTCAGGATTTGGACTTAAGCTTCTTGCCTCTGGTTTTCAGTCTTATTCTTACAGTAGCATCAAAACTTCTCCATCTATACAGCACCGATGATAAAACATCTAGATTAATGATGAAAAGTTTCTCCACAGTCAGGGACACTTGGAGAGGTACACAGAGTTATATGGAGAAGAGAAGAGGGAGGGGGGAGATAGAGGTGACCACGAGGAAAAGAGGGGGAATCAAAAGGGGAGAGAGCAAGCTAGCCAGTAATCACTTCCCTATGTGCTCTCCACAGTCTGGATCCCTCAGAGATGTTCATGGAATTACACAGAGAAGAGGGACAAAGGGGACAGAGGTGGCCAGGTGGGTAAAAGGGGGAATCAAAAGGAGAGAGAAAGATCCAGCCAGTAATCAGTTCCCTAAGTGTTCTGCACTGCCTGGAACACACAAAGAGCTTCACCGAGTTGGGTAGAGAAGAAAAGGGGGAGGGAGGAGGTAGAGGAAACCTGGTGGATGAAGAGGAGAGTCAAAAGGGGGAGAGGGTAATCAGGCCAGTGACCTTGCTCCCAAGTAAAAATGGGTACTGAAGATTGGGTTCTTAAAGTTACAAAGTTGATAACAAATACCAAAAAGCAAAGATTAAAAATCTTGAGTAGAAGTTAGATTCTCATGATTGCAATATTAAAACAAAACAACAATAAGAAAACAAACCCAAAACAAACAAAAACAAATAAAAAATACAAAGTCACAGAAATTATAAAATATATATATGAAGTTTGCTTTAAAAATAGGGTCTTTTTTTTTGCAAGGTAATAATAGGTTATAAAAATGAAAAAGGAGTAATGAGGACTTAATTTAAAAAATAAAATAAACTTTTTTTTAATTTAAAAAATGATAATGGTAAACTATATCTAAGACTTTCTCTGGAGCTGTTGTGGACAGTGTGGAGTCAGTTCATTTTCAGATAGTTCCTTGGTCCGGGTTGTACTTCTCACGGTCTATTGGCCCCTTCCTCTGTAGTTGGTTCTAACTACAGGGTTTTAATCTATTGCACCTGTCACTTCCAAAACAGTTCCCTCTGTTTATTTTAGCTTCTTCTGTTTGCTGGTCTCTTCAGGGTCTATTTCCGCCTTGACACAAGAGGTGCGATGTTGGTCACTTTTTTTTTAGGCTTGCTTGTTCTGTCTTGCTTTGGGGAGGGAGGAACACTGAAAACAACTATTACTGGCCTATGTTCACAGTGATTCAGCCACACTGCATTTGTCCCCGGTCACAGAGTGTGTGCTTTCCTAGTCTACACTGCTCAGACTCTAGGTTGCTCTGCTGGGAAGTGTCTGATGCAGGCCCTGGTTTGCATGCACTTCCCAGGTCTAAGCAGCTCAGGTTCAGGTTCTTGGGTACTCCACAAAGGTGCAGACTTGGTTGGGCCTGTGTTTTGCACCCGTCCCAGGTCTGAGCAGCTCAGGTGACCAGGTCCTTGGCTCACATAGTCACCTCCAGTTGAAGGCTGTGACTTATCCCCTCCCCCATCCCAGCCACCCAGTTTTCTGGGTGTACAAGGGGTGCACCTTCTCAGGTGTGTATCTTCTGGGAAGCTGATCTCTGGCTGCTACCCTCCCGGTGGGTGTCAACCATCCAGAATCCCAAGAAGTCTTGGTTAGCAATGAAGTCTGCTTGCAGTTTGGCGTAGGATACCTCTCTGGGGCTGTGATTGCCCCCTTCCAGCTCTGGCTGCCCTTGCCTGTCTCCGGCAGGTGATGGGTTGGTCCACAGCCCGCTAGCTCTGCTCAGTCCTTTGTTTTGTGAGCGAGCCTGGTGGTGGTTAGGGCTTTTCGTGGGATCATGGGATAGCTATCCCACAGTCTAGGTTGCTAGTCCAGGCTAGTTTCCTCAGATTGTCCTCAGGGCATTCAGGCCAGGTCCTTATCCTAAGCAATGCTGGATGCTCCTCCCTGTCCCTACCCCACTTGCTAGTGGAGGATGCGAGTGTCTGGGCTGTTGCACACTGGGAGTTGCTGTTAGGCTTGTAATCTGTGGGTTTAAATTATTTATTTATTTTTCCTCCCGGTTATTTTGCCCTCTGAGATTCCAAGGATTGCCATAGACAACACCGGACAGAGTGTTTCCTGGTGTTTGGAAAATTCTTTCTTTTTTACAACTTCCTTCCCGAGATGGATCTCTGTCTCTAACTTTCTTATCTCTCTTTTGTCCTACCTCCTTTCAAAGACAATGGGCTGCTTTTCTGGGTGCCTGATGTACTCTGCCAGCATTCAGAAGTTGTTCTGTGGAAATTGCTTGGTGCTCAAATGTTCTTTTGATGAATTTGTTGGGGAGAAAATGGTCTCCCCATCCTATTCCTCTGCCATCTTAGGACTGCCTGTCCTTTAAATTCTTATTTGTACTTTCAACTAGTACAGTTTCTCAACTTTATTCAGGTCATATATTTGTTCACACATAATATATCAATGTAATATTTGGAAGGATAGGTTAACAATAGTTTAAAAGAGTGAAAAGATTCAGAACATTGAACAACTACAAGAAAAAAATTTGTTTTCTTTCAATATTCTATGCAGTAGGTAACTCTACTGCGTAGGTATGGTGTACCCTAACTTCACTGTCTTATCTTCCAGATGTAAATAATTTCTCTTTGGTGCTTCAGTTCAGTTCAGTAGCTCAGTAGTGTCCAACTCTTTGCGACCCCATGAACCGCAGCATGCCAGGCCTCACTGTCCATCACCAACTCCTAGAGTTCACTCAGACTCACATCCATCAAGTCAGTGATGCCATCCAGCCATCTCATCCTCTGTCGTCCCCTGCTCCTCCTGCCCTCAATCTTGCCCAGCATCAGAGTCTTTTCCAATGAGTTAACACTTCACATGAGGTGGCCAAAGTACTAGAGTTTCAGCTTTAGCATCATTCCTTCCAAAGAAATCCCAGGGCTTATCTCCTTCAGAATGGACTGGTTGGATCTTCTTGCAGTCCAGGGGACTCTCAAGAGCCTTTTCCAACACCATAGTTCAAAAGCATCAATTCTTCGGCACTCAGCCTTATTCACAGTCCAACTCTCACGTCTATACAGGACGACTGGAAAAAAACAAAGCCTTGACTAGATGGACCTTTGTTGGCAAAGTAATGTCTCTGCTTTTGAATATGCTATCTAGGTTGATCATAGCTTTCCTTCCAAGGAGTAAGTGTCTTTTAATTTCATGGCTGCAATCACCATCTGCAGTGATTTTGGAGCCCAAAACATAAAGTCTGACACTGTTTCCACTGTTTCCCCATCTATTTGCCATGACGTGATGGAACCGGATGCCATGAACTTTATTTTCTGAATGTTGAGCTTTAAGCCAACTTTTTCACTCTCCTCTTTCACTTGCATCAAGAGGCTTTTAGTTCCTCTTCACTTTCTGCCATAAGGGTGGTGTCATCTGCATATCTGAGGTTATTGATATTTCTCCTGGCAATCTTGATTCCAGCTTGTGTTTTCCTCAAATGCTGTTTGATGGAATGGATGCTCCCAAGATTCTTTTTCACAATAGGCTCAGAGGTTGAGGTCATTTTGCTACATAGTTTTACCCCTTTAAAT
>SJYC01078737.1:0-24453 GCA_006408675.1 Madoqua kirkii
TTTTTTTTTCCTATCAAAATTTCTTGAATTAAATTTGATAACCAAAAGTTAATTTTCTAACTGTGATTTGACTTTATCTGTTTAAATTGTGTTTTCCATATACTTATATGATTTCAAATCTACATTATGTATTACTATAATGGGAGGAAAGGAGTTCAAGTTATAAGCAAATAAATTGTCACCTGTTGTCATGCTAGAAAATACATGCTTTGGCATATGAAATGTATGAAGAAGTATGAAATTGTGAATAAATCATTCCTTTCTTTTTATTCTCCCAGAAGACCTGTCTATAGTGTGTTTTATAGAGCCTGGAGTGCATCTATGTAATTAGCTTAGCTGCAAGCCATTCTTCGCATAGGTCAAGTCAATTAAAGGATAATGAAGGGAGACATGGCTCCAAACAGTGGCATATGGCTTAGTGGCACTAGTGCTCACCAGAGGGGGAAGACAAAGTCACATGGATTATAGCTCTGAAATGAATAAAATAGGATGTTGAATACTTTGAGTCCAAATCCTTCCCTCCCTTCTTTATTTTCAAGCTGTGTACTTTTTCCATACTTTCTGCTTATGTTGGGCAGACCCAGTAAAGGCCCGGAGGAAGGAGTAGGAGATTCAAACATCAGTTTCAGTTAGTCATTTTCCCTGTTATGTCTCAGTCTTATTACTTTCTGTGCTCATTGTTGGTGCTCACAAAGGATCCTGTTTTGATGGAATCACATATGCCCAATGTACTTGTCAGCTTCCAACCAAAGAAGTTCAACTGAGCCTCAGGAGATAGCCAGGATTCAACTGGGATCATCTGAAAACTAGGAAAAATCTTTGAGTAAAGCATAAAAATAATACATGAAAAAATAATTTGAATGATGTTAAACTGTGTTTAATAGTGATCATAAACAAATAGCTATTTTAAAAAATTTCCTCTACAATTTTATGGTAGAGAGAAGAGAATTTTTGGCAATAAGAAAAATAAAGGGCAATGTGAAATTAATAACCAAACTCCTAGAATATGTCAACTAATCTTTTCAAACCAAAACTTCCCTGGTGGCTCAGACAGTAAAGCGTCTGTCTACAATGCAGGAGACCTGGGTTTGATCCCTGGGTCGGGAAGATCCCCTGGAGAAGGAAATGGCAATCCACTGCAGGACTACTGCCGGAGAAATCCCATGGACAGAGGAGCCAGGTAGTCTACAGTCCATGGGGTCGCAAAGAGTCGGACATGACTGAGCGACTTCATGACGACGTGCAGAGTAAATTGGAAGACACATATGTATAGATATTTGTTGCTTAATTAAAAGTCTATCAAGTACTACCTCAGGATTAACTAGACTGCAAAACAATTTGCCATCAATTGTGATGGGATTTCCGTCCTTTCTGGAGTTTGTTCCCTTGGCTCTGTTCTTTTGCCCATTTTAAGGATCAAGTTGTTAAAATTTAAACTAAAAAGAAAATTAAGTTCTTTTAAGTCCTTATAAGGGCTTCCCTGGCGGATCAGACATTAAAGAATATGCCTGTAATGCAGGAGACCCAGGTTTGATCCCTAGGTTGGTAAGATACCCTGGAGAAGGGAAAGGCCACCCACTCCAATATTCTTGCCTGGAGAATCCCAGGAACAGAAGAGCCTGGCAGGCTACAGTTCATGGGTTTGCATTGCATCAGAATAGTTGGAAAACTATGGCTAGAATACTAGAGACTTTACTTCTGGCTCTGCTACTCACTTCCTGTGTGATTTTAAACACAGCAGTTTTACCTCTTGATGCCTTGGTTTCCTCATTTGCTAACTGAGGGTGAGTAAACTAGATGATCTCTGAGGTTCTCTTATACCTTGAAAATTTACTGAGTCTAACCCATCTATTTTTATTTTATTATTTTTTCTTTTTCTATGTTTTTGTGGCTTGTTTCTTTTTTAATATAAATTTATTTATTTTAGTTGGAGGCTAATTACTTTACAATGTTGTATTGGTTTGGCATACATCAACATGAATCTGCCATGAATGTACACGTGTTCCCCATCCTGAACACCCCTCCCACCTCCCTCCCAGTACCATCCCTCTGGGTCATCCCAGTGCACCAGCCCCAAACATCCTGTATCCTGCATCGAACCTGGACTGGCAATTCGTTTCTTATATGATATTATTCATGTTTCAGTGCCATTCTCCCAAATCATCCCACCCTCTCTCTCTCCTACAGAATCCAAAAGACTGTTGTATGCATCTGTGTCTCTTTTGCTATCTCACATACAGGGTTATCGTTGCCATCTTTCTAAATTTGATATATATGCCCATCTATTTTTATTCATCAGATTTTACCCTGCAAAACAGAGAAGAGCCAAGGCTTTGATGAGGTGAAATTATTGAACAAAGGGCAAATAACTAAAAAGTGTAAATGTATTTTTTAAACCAAAAATAATCACTTTTTTGATTTTGAATACATAAAGTGTGCTACTGTGTTATATGACATGTGGTATGTTATCTCTTTCTCCATCTTCCTCCTTGAGAGAGAAAACTGGAAGCCTCCAAATTCCTTCATCACTAATCCTTCTTTCTCAGAATGCTTTTATTTTATCATTTTCTTGAATTATTTGTATCATATGGCCACTGTTCTTTAGAAAACTAGATTCAACACAGTTGTGTGGAATCACGTTTGATTTGATTTCACCCTAGGCATCTATTTATGCCTTATAGTATCAGTACATACCCTCCTCAACACACACACACACACAAATGCTTCATTTAAGTACTGCTTTTCTATGCTGACAGGCTAAATCCCATTTAGAAATACAGCACTTTGCTGTGAAGGATGCAAAGAAATGTAAAAATCATTTTTATATTTAAATATACTTTATAAATATTGTCAGCCCTTTGTGGATGAGGAACCCACAGATGGGGAGGGCCAATTGGATTGTGTTGTTTTATATTAGGGACTTGAGTTTCTGTGGGTTTTGTTATCCACAGGGGTTCTGGAACCAAACATCTTTGGATAACAAGAGATGACTGTACTCAACATATACTTTTTACTATCCTAATTTATTGACATTTTGCTAATTTTAATTGAGAGATAGTTCTTGCATTGACTATTTTATTCATTTCTAGGAATCCATTAGCAAACATAGTATTATTCCTGAGCCTGTATTTGGCTATGAGCAAAAAAATCTTTTACCTCACCTCTAAATACTATGTGCAGAGTTTGAAGGATACCTTCTTTCGTTTCTTATATGATATTATTCATGTTTCAGTGCCATTCTCCCAAATCATCCCACCCTCTCTCTCTCCTACAGAATCCAAAAGACTGTTGTATGCATCTGTGTCTCTTTTGCTATCTCACATACAGGGTTATCGTTGCCATCTTTCTAAATTTGATATATATGCCCATCTATTTTTATTCATCAGATTTTACCCTGCAAAACAGAGAAGAGCCAAGGCTTTGATGAGGTGAAATTATTGAACAAAGGGCAAATAACTAAAAAGTGTAAATGTATTTTTTAAACCAAAAATAATCACTTTTTTGATTTTGAATACATAAAGTGTGCTACTGTGTTATATGACATGTGGTATGTTATCTCTTTCTCCATCTTCCTCCTTGAGAGAGAAAACTGGAAGCCTCCAAATTCCTTCATCACTAATCCTTCTTTCTCAGAATGCTTTTATTTTATCATTTTCTTGAATTATTTGTATCATATGGCCACTGTTCTTTAGAAAACTAGATTCAACACAGTTGTGTGGAATCACGTTTGATTTGATTTCACCCTAGGCATCTATTTATGCCTTATAGTATCAGTACATACCCTCCTCAACACACACACACACACAAATGCTTCATTTAAGTACTGCTTTTCTATGCTGACAGGCTAAATCCCATTTAGAAATACAGCACTTTGCTGTGAAGGATGCAAAGAAATGTAAAAATCATTTTTATATTTAAATATACTTTATAAATATTGTCAGCCCTTTGTGGATGAGGAACCCACAGATGGGGAGGGCCAATTGGATTGTGTTGTTTTATATTAGGGACTTGAGTTTCTGTGGGTTTTGTTATCCACAGGGGTTCTGGAACCAAACATCTTGGATAACAAGAGATGACTGTACTCAACATATACTTTTTACTATCCTAATTTATTGACATTTTGCTAATTTTAATTGAGAGATAGTTCTTGCATTGACTATTTTATTCATTTCTAGGAATCCATTAGCAAACATAGTATTATTCCTGAGCCTGTATTTGGCTATGAGCAAAAAAATCTTTTACCTCACCTCTAAATACTATGTGCAGAGTTTGAAGGATACCTTCACACCTATTTTATTTCAGGTGCTACCAGCTAAACTAGAACTGGTTACAGAAAATATTGTAACGGAATTGTCATTTCATTAAAAAAAAATAAAGGTGGGTGTATGAAGCTTCTGTCATGTCTCTCTCTATTTACAGTGAAAAGTCAATTCTAGGCAGTTTGTGTTGAAAATGACAGCATTTCTATCAAGCTCTACATCAGCTGCTGCCTGCTAGAGTCAGAATTATCATCCTTCACTGGGCTGTCTTGCTTTATGATATCAATTAGCAAACAATCTGTTTTGTTGGCACATGGTACAATTAGGATGCAAAACACAGCGACTGTGAAACAAAACATTTTTCAGGGAGAAGGCTGCTGTGCTCAAGCACAGGGAAGGAGAAATGATATCAGTTTTCTATCAGTCTTTCTTTGCCACTAATGTCAGTTTACTGACATTAATACCATGTAATAGTATTGTTAGATTGGCTGTGCTTTTCCTGTTCTTCCCGATAATGTTAATATTTTATTTTTAAGGACTTATACCTTTTAATCATTTCGAGTTTCAGGTGTTCTAGAAATTACATTCAAAACCCTACTTATTATAGTGTAGAAAAAATTTTTAAAAATCATACTTTATGAAAACCAGGAGAGACAGCACACTAGAGGGAGCTAGTAAGCTATCTTTCCGGTTTATTTATTTATTTATTTTCATTTATCTGGTAATTTGCATGTCTTTAGGGATGTTTCCACTGCTTAATCTGATCTATTTGAGACTTTTTCTTTCTCTGTTGCTTTTTTTGGTTTGTTTTGTTTTAAAGACCAATAAGTTAATTTGGTAGTTTTCATTGACCAGGAAAGTTCATTATTTTTATAAGCTGTATCCCATATGGATTGTCTGAGTGGCCTTTATACCTTTACTAAAGCCCTGCTATCTTGTCCTGTGACATTTCTGATGTTTTATAAGAAAATCTCCACAGCTTCAAGCAATTGCTACTTAAGGTCCAACTGTATGGGCTTCAAAATATAGACAAATAACTCCTGGGTATTTCTTTTAAGCCACATTTAAACCCCAGTCTCCAGAGGTGAAAGGCAAGATATTTAAGTAATCTGCCACCTGGCTCATTCTCATGTGATTGGTACAGAAGACAGATTTCATCTTCCCCAAAATATACAAGAACAATTTTTCTTAAAAGGTCAAATGGAATTTATTCTTCACGCTCAAAACTTTGGCATTTCAATTAACTTTTAAAAGTCACAAACAATATAGTGAGTTCTAAAATGTGCTTAAAAAGAAAGTACATTGTATTTAATAAACGAACTAAATTTAATAACTTCCTTAGAATATGTTGCTGTTGCATCTTTGTTTAATGAGATGTTAGACTTTTTTTGAAGTTCTCTGATAGCAGGGACACTTTAATTTGTTGTATTACCAGTGTGCCTTTATTTTTTCAATTGCCTTCTGTTTTCAAATATTTTTTAAAGTCACAAGTGAAAAGATGAAACAGTTATTTCAAAAGTACACATGCTATAAAGAATGTAAGAAATTTAAAATGACAATAATTACAATGTTAATAGAAATAGTTATAGTAATATTCTTTCAGTGGGATAGAGTTAAGACCTTGATCATAGCCCAAATCCAATCTTTGAGATCTAATATTTTATGGTAAAATATTTCTTAGGATTTCTGCTCTCAAAGACTCAGTCTCATTTCTCAACTAGAAAAATACAAAGACTTCCAGCATATATCTCATGTAGCATGTTTTGTTTTAATATGCATATGTTGCATGCAGGCTAAATCCCTTCAGTCATGTCTGACTCTGGAGTGGGCTGCCATTTCCTCCTTCAGGGTATCTTCCTGACCCAGGGATTGAACTCATGTCTCTTAAGTCTCCTGAATTGGTAGGTGGGTTCTTAAACACTAGTGCCACCTGGGAAGCCCTCTTTCTCAAAATATAATACAGGTGAAGGCCACCTTAAACTAGGACTAAAGAAATTCATCTTGAGTCATCACCCTGAAATGTAAAATACTAAATTGATCATCTTACGCTCCACCTCACCTCTAATTCTACATGCCAAGTATTATTACTATCACCATCAATACAACATGCTAACACATATATATGGAATTTAGAAAGACGGTAATGATAACCCTATGTGTGAGACAGCAAAAGAGACACAGATGTATAGAACAGTTTTTTGGTCTCTGTGGGAGAAGGCAAGGGTGGGATGATCTGAGAGAATAGCATTGAAACATGTATATTATCATATGTGAAACAGATCACCAATCCAGGTTTGATGTGAGATGGAGTGCTCAAAGCTGGTGCACTGGGATGACCCAGAGGGGTGGATGAGGAGGGAGGTGGGAGGGGGTTTCAGGATGGGGAACACATATATACCCATGGCTGATTCATGTCAATGTATGGCAAAACCAATACAATATTGTAAAGCAATTAGCCTCCAATTAAAATAAATAAATAAAATTTAAAAAGGAGTTGACACCATAAAAAAATTTTTTTGATTGGAAGAATTTTTCCTATTTGAGGAGGAAAGGGAGCAAACCCATAAAACTAGGGCTCCTCTCATCAAGATGGCTTTGTTTTTACCCTTTGCTCTCCTAGTAGTTATTATTTTCCTTTCCATTGTCTTTATGGCCATCAGGTTAAAACGTCATTAAAAACATAGCATAGTCTCCTCACATATTAGATCAGATGATATCAAAATGAGTAACTAACTTGATCAAGGTCATGCTGGCAAACAAATGGAGGGGCCAGTTCAAAACTGAAAACCAGAACGGTGGTCGTGACTTCAAGTCCAAGGCTCTTTCTGTTTCACAAACCTCTTGTCATGCAGACGTCAAAGTCTCCACCCAGATGTTTATTAAAATTTCCTGTTGGTAACTTCTTAGTAATTATTGTAATGACTATTTAAGATTATTAAAGGAAGTCAATATTTATTTTATGAAAGATCACTAAATGTTACTTTCAATTAAAAATGTGTAAAGGCACTTTTAACATCTTCTAAGACACCATCTATTTAAACATGCATATTCTAAGGGAATATTGCCCCCCTTTTCTGGTATGGCTTTTGAAAATAAGCAATGTTGTAGAAAGAGTTAGTGTTACTATTCATAAATTCAAACAAAACACTCTTGGTTGCTAGAAGTATTGATGTCCTGAGATATTTTGTTATCCTAGTAGGAAGGATTTCATTTAAAAGATCCCATGGGATCATATCCTTTGCTTTAAAACTTATGGCATTTCCAGCTGAAGGACAACTTGCTGTTGTTGTTTAGTCTTTCAGTTGTTTCTGACTCTTTTGCGACCCAGGAACACTCCAGGCTCCTCTGACCAAGGGAATTTCTAGCAAGAATACTGGAGGAGGTTGTCATTTCTTTCTTCAAGAGATTTTCCAAACCCAGAGATTAAACTCACATCTCCTGCTTTGCAGACCAGTTCTTTACTGGGGAAGCTCAAAGGACAACTACTGCACTTAAAAGTCAGACAAACATGACTTTCACAAATCTGTTTTTTATGAGGTCACAAACTAATTGTTTAGCATTTTTGAGTTACTATTATGATCAGTTCCATTGACTTGAAAAAGACTCACAGTTAATATTAAATTTGTTTTCAGTATTACAACCATACTTTATGTCCTGATTTTTTTTTTTGTAAAATGTAATTTGAAGAAAAATTTTCTCACTATTATATTGTAAATTCACTTTAAAATACCACAGAAATAGTGGCTGTATTCGTGTGACTATGTGCAAGGATTTTTTTAAGGATCACCAAAGCAAGGATACATTTTGGAGTTAAAATCACATTTGGAAGGCTGTATTAAACCAACCAGTGGAAAGCCCTGGATTTATGGCATTTAAAAAATATAAACTGGACATGCCTGTTGGTCCAGTGGTAAAGAATCCTCCTGCCAATGCAGGGGACAGAGATTCCATTCCTAGTCTTGGAAGATTCTACATGCTGCATAGCAACTAAGTTCATGTGCCACAACTACCGAGCTCATACCCTAGAGCCCATGCTCTGCAGCAAGAGAAGCCACCCCAATGAGAAACCCATGTGCAGTGGTGAAGACCCAGCACAGCCAGAAATAAATAAATTTTTATGAAATTGAGGAGAAAAAAGTATAAACAAACACATTTCCAAAGGACACGGTTTATTCTCATTTCTTTAGAAAGCATTTTTTTTTTCAAACAAATTTGTGTAGGAAAGATCTTGAAAAAAAAAAGAATTCTTATATGTGTTAAATTATGAGAAAAATTAAAAATTTTTATTTTATTGCCATGTAAATAATCTGTCCAATTTGAAGATTATATGATTCATCCATTTAAATTACAGGATGATCTATCTAAATCCACTGTATAAAGTAATGCTATACAAACATGCTGATGTGATTGGTGACAAAGGTAATGTTACCTAACACAAGTTCCTGTGCCTGATGTACAGTGAGGCCAACCAAAGTTAAATGCGTATTGATTGATGGTGAGGCTATTGGTTGGTGTTGTAGTAATAGGGCGGTGCTCTAAGAATCTTGTGCTCAGCCAGAAGCTACCAACTCTACCCACCATAAGGGCCTTTTTCTCCAGAAGAGCTTAAAGATATTATTATGCATATTCCTTGAGCAGAGACCAGGATCCTGCTTTAATTGCTGCACTAAGATTTCTTGATTGTTCCTCCTTTGTTTAGACATCCCCTGTTTTCCTGATTAGAAGCTGTTTGAATATGTCCTTTTGGAACTCAGGGAAGATCTAGGAGACTGAAGCCTTTATCCTGCATATAAGCCTTTACAGGTACCCCATTTCTTTTGTGCCCCGGAAGGTCCCAGGATGTTCTCCTTGGTTTCAGAAAAGAGAAGCTGAATTTAGCATTACCTCTTAAATTCTCCAAAAGCCTATCACTATGACTTGATGATTATGATAGATTCAAAATTCAGAAAGATTTTAATATTAGACATGGTTTTCTGGGATTGTAACAGCAAGAGGGTTGTGAAGCAGAAAGATCCTTGGAGTTGAAACCACAGCAGATTTAGCTTAATATTGGCTCTACATGCCATATAGGAGGATATTTCCCCTGACTGGTAGACGGAAGGAAAAGAAGGGAAGAAAGAAGGAGGGATACTTTAATCAGTATCCCTCAGATAGTCACTTTTACGTTAGCTAATTTTATATTCAAAGTACAGTACCTGAAAGGAAATAACACAGAGAGGTCCAATGATGCTGAGACCTTGGCCTTTGTGTACCAGTGCCAAACTGAATCTTGGAGACAGAGTTTTGAGTCAAGTAGAAAAGAGTAGCTTTATTGCTTTGCCAGGCAAAGGATGACACAGCAGACTCCTGCCTCAAAAACTGTGTCCCAATCCAGGAGGATTTGGTGAGGAGTTATACAGCAATAGTTCAATGGCGGGGTTGCTAATAAAGATCAGGGAGAGTGCAGGGCCTGCACCTCTTCAATTTGGCCTCATATGGTCTAGCAGTTAGGATTCCTGGTTTTCACCCAGGCGGCCCAGGTTCAACTCCCAGCATGGGAACTGAGAATACCCTTTGGGCTTCCCTGGTGGCTCAGAGGTTAAAGCATCTGCCTGCAATGCGGGAGACCTGGGTTTGATCCCTGGGTTGGGAAGATCCCCAGGATAAGGAAATGACAACCCACTTCAGTATTCTTGCCTGGAGAATCCCATGAATGGAAGAGCCTGGTGGGCTACAGCCCATGGGGTTGCAAAGAGTCAGACATGACTGAGCAACTTCACACTTCACACATGGTCTCTTGACTGAGTTTCTCTGGTTTCTTTAATCTTGTCTCATGTGGTCTCCTCAAGAAATTCTCAAGGTTATCAAACTCTGATCTTATGTTGAAGAACAACATCTTCCATTTGTTGGGAGCTTTAGTTCTGCCGTCTTCCTTAGTATAGTGATGAGTATCCCTGCTTGCCACACGGGAGGCTGGGATTCGATTCCCTGATGGGGAGGAAACAGACCCTTGGGCTTCCTATGTAGCTCAGTTGATAAAGCATCTGCCTGCAATGCAGGAGACCTCCATTCAGTTCCTAGGTGGGGAAGATCCCCTGGAGAGGGAAATGGCAACCCACTCTAATATTCTTGCCTGAAGAATCCCATGGACAGAGGAGCCTGGCAGGCTATGGTTCTTGGGGTCGCAAGAGTCTGACAGGACTTAGTACTATCTTTCTTTCTTTAGTCCTGTAAACAGCTTGAAGATACTGTGTATCCCTGGAAGGAGAATCCAGACCTGACCCAAAGGCTGCATTGTAATCTCTTGGCTGCTCTTCCCTTGTCTCTCCATCACGTCCCTTCCCTTATTAGCAACTGTTTGAAAGAATTCCATGGTCAAGAGCCCTATGGGGTCCTGGAGGATGTCACCAATCCACCAAAGGAAGAAATAAAGGTGCTTGTCTATGAAATGTTCTAAGCTGTGTGTGGCTCACATTTATTGTTCACCAGGGAAGTTCAGTTGCTCAGTCCTGTCCGACTCTTTGCGACCCCATGAATCACAGCATGCCAGGCATCCCTGTCCATCACCAACTCCAGGAGTTCACTCAGACTCAACGTCCATCCAGTGCGTGATGCCATCCAGCCATCTCATCCTCTGTTGTTCCCTTCTCCTCCTGCCCCCAATCCCTCCCAACATCAGAGTCTTTTCTAATGAGTCAACTCTTTACATGAGGTGGCCAAAGTACTGGAGTTTCAGCTTTAGCATCGTTCCTTCCAAAGAAATCCCAGGGCTGATCTCCTTCAGAATGGACTGGTTGGATCTCCTTGCAGTCTAAGGGACTCTCAAGAGTCTTCTCTAACACCACGGTTCAAAAGCATCAATTCTTTGGCACTCAGCTTTCTTCACAGTCCAACTCTCACATACATACATGACCACAGGAAAAACCATAGCCTTGACTAGACAGACCTTTGTTGACAAATTAATGTCTCTGCTTTTCAATATGCTATCTAGGTTGATCATAACTTTTCTTACAAGGAGTAAGCATCTTTTAATTTCATCAAGGAAGAGACATAGCAAGTGTAGAATGATAGTCTTCTTTTTTAAGGTATTGTCATGTGGTATGTATGTGTATGTTCACACATACAGTTGTACATAAATGTTTATTTGTGTGTGTGAAAATGTAAGTCAAGATTAGGAAATGGTAAGTCAGGATTGGAGATAAAATTATTGATTGTGAAATTCTAAAACTATTAGTGAGTTTATGAATGGCTGATTTTATTCATCTATCTGATCATGTAATCTTTAGGAAAGTCTGTGATCTTATATTGTATGGCCCCAAGACCACCCTCAGGTTTGGAAGTTTGCTAGAAGGACTCACAGAATTCAAATAAGCTTCTATACTCATGGTTACAGTTTCTTGCAGCAAAAGGTAATAGTTTAAATACAGCATGGAATAGGGTGCAAAGGGCATACTCCAAGAGAAACCAGGTGCAAGCTTCTGGTTATCATCTCCCAGTGTAAACGCATTTACTAAGTCGTTTCAGTCATGCCTGACTCTTGTAACCCCATAGACTGTAGCCCACTAGGCTCCTCTGTCCATGGTATTCTCCAGGCAAGAATACTGGAGTGGGTTGCCATTTCCTTCTCCAGCAGATCATCCCAACCCAGGGACTGAACCTACATCTCTTATGATTCCTGCATTGGTAGGTGGGTTCTTTACCACTAACGCCACTTGGGAAACACACGTGCATGCTAAGTCGCTTCACTCGTATCCAACTCTGTGCAACCCTAAAAACTGTAGCCTGCCAGTCTCCTCTGACTATGGGATTCTCCAGGCAAGAATATTGGAGTGGGTTGCTGTACCCTTTTCTAGGGGATCTTTCTGACCTAGGGATTGAACCTGTGTTTCTTAACATCTCCTGCTTTGGCAGGTTGGTTCTTTACCTTTAGCGCCACCTGGGAAGACCTCATAGACAATGCTTAACTCTACTAGCAATATTATGTGACAATACAGGCAAAGTACTATCAAGTGGAAAAGCTCATGTAAGCCTTGATATCCTTTTTTTTTTTTTTTTTTTTAACCAGTAGTCAGTCACAGAGACCTGGAATAGTTGCATGGCTGATCTTATCTACTAAGTCCTAGTGCTCCCTCTCCAGAGTTCAAACTGATGGCCTCCCTAAAAATGACAGATATTTATCATAAATCACATTAATAGTATAAACTGTCTGGTGTGATCCAAGGCCCAAGGTATATAAAGTCATTCTTATCAGGCAGGTTGTTTAAAGGGATTAAGGGTTATCTCCAGGAGTAGTTCAAGGTCTAGCCCTGAAAATCTTCAACATGTGCAGGTTTTGAGCAGCCCAGATCTGCTAAACTAATCCTCTGCTGCACAACCTAAAGCCTATAGGGATTTCCTGATTTTTGTAACCTACAGAATAAAGTCAATATCAGTAGAGTTTAGTCACACAGTTGTGTCCGACTCTTTGCAACCCCATGAATTGCAGCACACCAGGCCTCCCTGTCCACCACCAACTCCTAGAGTTCACTCAGACTCACGTCCATCAAGTCAGTGATACCATCCAGCCATCTCATCCTCTGTCGGCCCCTTCTCCTCCTGCCCCCAATCCCTCCCAGCTTCAGAGTCTTTTCCAATGAGTCAATTCTTTGCATGAGGTGGCCAAAGTACTGGAGTTTCAGCTTTAGCATCATTCCTTCCAAAGAACACTCAGGACTGATCTCCTTTAGAATGGACTGGTTGGATCTCCTTGCAGTCCAAGGGACTCTTCAAGAGCCTTCTCCACCATCACAGTTCACAAGCATCAATTCTTCGGTGCTCAGTTTTCTTCACAGTCCAACTCTCACATCCATACATGACCACAGGAAAAACCATAGCCTTGACTAGACAGACCTTTGTTGGCAAAGTAATGTCTCTGCTTTTGAATATGCTATCTAGGTTGGTTATACCTTTCCTTCCAAGGAGTAAGTGTCTTTTAATTTCATGGCTGCAATCAACATCTGCAGTGATTTTGGAGGCCCAGAAAATAAAGTCTGACACTATTTCCACTGTTTCCCCATCTATTTGTCATGAACTGATGGGACCAGATGCCATGATCTTTGTTTTGTGAATGTTGAGCTTTAAGCCAACTGTTTCACTCTCCTCTTTTACTTTCATCAAGAGGGTTTTTGGTTCCTCTTCACTTTCTGTCATAAGGGTGGTATCATCTGCATATCTGAGATTATTGATCTTTCTCCCAGCAATCTTGATTCCAGCTTGTGTTTCTTCTTTCTCATGATGTACTCTGCATATAAGTTGAATAAGCAGGGTGACAATATACAATATAGTACATTATTTATATTTTATATGTTGAAGACATACATTTCTTTAGTTAAAAATTAACATCAAAGATTGTGGTCAATTTCTTTCAAAGAGGCACATATAAATAGAATAAGTCTGATACAAAATTGAAGTCAAAATTTAGGTTGCTAGGCAAATTTTAGCTAGTCAAACAAATTTTGAATTGGGGTAAGACTTACAGTACAAGTCATTGTTCAGAGGTCACCTAGAGGTGAACACCATATGACTGTACCTCAAGAATTAAATAGAAAAACTGGTCTCTTAGTTGTAAGCATAGCTAAGTTCAAGGAAAAGTCTGATCAGCAGCCATTTGGAGCATGGAGTTGGAAACTGACAAGACTTGGCCATACCCAGTAGATAAGGCACAACAGGCTAGACATGATAGGCTAAGGCCAGGTGAATCATTAAAATAAAAGGTCATTGATTTCCTAAAGCTGCTATAAGAAATTATCACAAACATAGAGACTTGAAACAACATACATTTCTTTTAGTTCTGGAGGTTACACTCAGGACTGATCTCCTTTAGAATGGACTGGTTGGATCTCCTTGCAGTCCAAGGGACTCTTCAAGAGCCTTCTCCACCATCACAGTTCACAAGCATCAATTCTTCGGTGCTCAGTTTTCTTCACAGTCCAACTCTCACATCCATACATGACCACAGGAAAAACCATAGCCTTGACTAGACAGACCTTTGTTGGCAAAGTAATGTCTCTGCTTTTGAATATGCTATCTAGGTTGGTTATACCTTTCCTTCCAAGGAGTAAGTGTCTTTTAATTTCATGGCTGCAATCAACATCTGCAGTGATTTTGGAGGCCCAGAAAATAAAGTCTGACACTATTTCCACTGTTTCCCCATCTATTTGTCATGAACTGATGGGACCAGATGCCATGATCTTTGTTTTGTGAATGTTGAGCTTTAAGCCAACTGTTTCACTCTCCTCTTTTACTTTCATCAAGAGGGTTTTTGGTTCCTCTTCACTTTCTGTCATAAGGGTGGTATCATCTGCATATCTGAGATTATTGATCTTTCTCCCAGCAATCTTGATTCCAGCTTGTGTTTCTTCTTTCTCATGATGTACTCTGCATATAAGTTGAATAAGCAGGGTGACAATATACAATATAGTACATTATTTATATTTTATATGTTGAAGACATATATTTCTTTAGTTAAAAATTAACATCAAAGACTGTGGTCAATTTCTTTCAAAGAGGCACATATAAATAGAATAAGTCTGATACAAAATTGAAGTCAAAATTTAGGTTGCTAGGCAAATTTTAGCTAGTCAAACAAATTTTGAATTGGGGTAAGACTTACAGTACAAGTCATTGTTCAGAGGTCACCTAGAGGTGAACACCATATGACTGTACCTCAAGAATTAAATAGAAAAACTGGTCTCTTAGTTGTAAGCATAGCTAAGTTCAAGGAAAAGTCTGATCAGCAGCCATTTGGAGCATGGAGTTGGAAACTGACAAGACTTGGCCATACCCAGTAGATAAGGCACAACAGGCTAGACATGATAGGCTAAGGCCAGGTGAATCATTAAAATAAAAGGTCATTGATTTCCTAAAGCTGCTATAAGAAATTATCACAAACATAGAGACTTGAAACAACATACATTTCTTTTAGTTCTGGAGGTCAGAAGTTCAAACCAAGGCCTAGGGGTTTAAAATTAAGGTGCAGGCAAACACACCTTTCTTCTGGAGGCTCCAGGGAAAGATCTTTTTCCTTGCCTTTATCTGCTTCCAGAGGTAAAAGACACTACTTTGTTCATAACTCTTTCTTCTACTGTTGCAGAAACCAGTACTCAAGAAACCAAGCACCACACTTGAGAGTTGAAGAACTCAGGTTTATTATGTTGGCAGGCCCAGAGGAGTTAACACTCTAAGCTCTGAGCCCTGAACAAAGGGATTACAAAGTTTTTATAGACAGACTATAGTGGGCAACACTAGCTGTTAATAGGCTGATTTAAACTAAGGGGTTTTGCACATGTGGGAACAGCAGTCAAGATGGGGCGGGGGGTGCCTGACCTTTACACAGATAGGCATGATAAAGCAGGTTTACAGGGGCCAGGCATTTACAAAGAGCAGGACAAGGGCGAGTGAGATAAGCTCCAGTTCCTAGTACTGTAAGTCTCCACTTTGTGAGACTTGTGACCTATGTGATCCAGACTTTGCAAGGAGCAAGCTGAGTTACAGAGCCAAAAGGAACAGGTTATGTAAAATTTTAACTTTTCCTCTTCATTGCCTTCAAAGTTTATTAATTTAACCTCTGCTTCTGCCATCACATCTTCTGATTCCTACTTTTATGCCTCCTTCTTTCTCTCGTTGGAACTAATGCTGAAAGTTTGGCTTCTCTGTACTGGTGCTGAATTGAATCTCAGAGACAGTTTGAGTTGAAGGAGGAAAGAATAGCTATATTGGTTTGTCAGCCAAAGGAGGATGCAGCAGGCTCCTGCCCTTGCAAACTATGTGTCCAAACCCAGGGAATTTGGTGAGGAGTTCAAGGATACAGTTCAATGGTTCAAGGATACAGTTGCTGATAAGATTAAGGTATATGCAGAGTCTGTACTCCTTTAGTTTCATGTCAGGGAATCTTCTTGAAAAGCTTCTCTGATTTCCTTAGCCTTGTCTCAAGTGGTCTTCTCTGTATGGAGAAAGCTGACATCTTCCATTTTTGGGGTTTTAATTCTGTTCCTGTTGTTGTTCAGTTACTAAGTCTTGTCCAACTCTTTGCAGCCCAATGGACTACAACACACCAATCTTCCAGGCCTTCACTAATTCTCAGAGTGTGCTCAAACTCAGCTCCATTAAGTCAGGTATGCCATCTAACTATCTCAACCTCTGTCACCGCCTTCTCCTCCTGCCTTCAATCTTTCCCAGGATCAGAGACTTTTCCAATGAGTCAGTTCTTCAAATCAGGTGGCTAAAGTATTGGAACTTCAACTTTATCATCAGTCCTTGGAATGAATATTTAGGGTTGGTTTCATTTAGAATTGACTGGTTTAATTTCCTTGTAGTGTAAGGGACTCTCAAATGTCTTCTCCAGTACCACAGTTTGAAAGCATCAGTTCTTTGGTGCTCAGCCTTCTTTATGGCCAATTTCACATCCATATTACAGTTCAATGGTTCAAGGATACAGTTGCTGATAAGATTAAGGTATATGCAGAGTCTGTACTCCTTTAGTTTCATGTCAGGGAATCTTCTTGAAAAGCTTCTCTGATTTCCTTAGCCTTGTCTCAAGTGGTCTTCTCTGTATGGAGAAAGCTGACATCTTCCATTTTTGGGGTTTTAATTCTGTTCCTGTTGTTGTTCAGTTACTAAGTCTTGTCCAACTCTTTGCAGCCCAATGGACTACAACACACCAATCTTCCAGGCCTTCACTAATTCTCAGAGTGTGCTCAAACTCAGCTCCATTAAGTCAGGTATGCCATCTAACTATCTCAACCTCTGTCACCGCCTTCTCCTCCTGCCTTCAATCTTTCCCAGGATCAGAGACTTTTCCAATGAGTCAGTTCTTCAAATCAGGTGGCTAAAGTATTGGAACTTCAACTTTATCATCAGTCCTTGGAATGAATATTTAGGGTTGGTTTCATTTAGAATTGACTGGTTTAATTTCCTTGTAGTGTAAGGGACTCTCAAATGTCTTCTCCAGTACCACAGTTTGAAAGCATCAGTTCTTTGGTGCTCAGCCTTCTTTATGGCCAATTTCACATCCATACACGTCCACTGGAAAAACCATAGCTTTCACAATTCCGATCTTTCAGCAAAGTGATATCTGTTTTTTAATATGTTCTCTATGTTGGTCATAGCTTTTTTTCCAGGAGCAAGTGTCTTTTAGTTTCATGTCTGCAGTCACCATCCACAGTGAGTTTAGAGCCCAAGAAAATAAAGTCTGTCACTGTTTCCATCATTTCCCCATCAATTTGCCATGAATTGATGGGACCAGATGCAATGATCTTAGTTATCTGAATGTTGAGATTAAGTCAGCTTTTTCACTCTCCTCTTTCACCCTCATCAAGAGGCTCTTTAGTTTCTCTTCGCTTTTTGACATTTGGGTAATATCATCTGCATATCTGAGGTTGTTGATTTTTCTCCCAACAATCTTGATTCTAACTTGTGAGTCATTCAGCCTGACATTTACCGTTATGTACTCTGCAGGCTTCCCTGATGGGTCAATTGGTAAAGAATCTTCTGCAAGGCAGGAGACCCTGGTTCAATTCCTAGGTTGGGAAGATCCTCTGGAGAAGGGATAGGCTACCCACTCCAGTATTCTTGGGCTTCCCTTGTGCTCAGCTGGTAAAGAATTTGCCTGCTATGTGGGAGACCTGGGTTTGATCCATGAGTTGGGAAGATCTCCTGGAGAAAAGAAAGGCTAGTCACACTAGTATTCTGGCCTAGAGAATTCCATAGACTGCGTAGTCCATGGGGTTGCAGAGTTGGACATGACTGAATGACTTTCACTTTGACTTTTTCACTTTGCAGAGAAATTAAATAAGCAGGTGACAAGATACAGCTTTGACATATTCCTTTCCCAATTTTGAACCAGTCTGTTGTTCCATGTCCAATTCTAACTGTTGCTTTTTGATTTGCATACAAGTTTAGCAGAAGGCAGGTTAAATGGTCTGGTATTACCATCTCTTTAATTCTATAAAAGGCCTTAAAGATATTGCTAAATGTATCCTTTGAGGGAGAACCAGGATCCTCTCCAAAGGCTGTGCTATTGTTTCTGGGCTGTTCCTCCCTAAACTCCAAATCCCTTCCCTTCCTGGTTTATCAGTTTTTCAAATCTGCCCTTTGGATCAGGGAAGGTCATGGAGGCTGAACTCAAAGACTTCCTGTGCCCAGGAGACACAGGGTCCTACTCAGAACCCATGGTTACATTGGGACGACTGGAATAACCCACCAGCATTTCCCTCATTTCAAGATACTTAACGTAATCCCGTCTGAGAAGTCTCTTTGCCAAGCTCAGTTCAGTTCATTTCAGTTGCTCAGTCATGTCTGACTCTTTATGACCCCATGAATTGCAGCATGCCAGGCATCCCTGTCCATCACCAACTCCTGGAGTTAACCCAAATTCATGTGCATCGAGGAGCTGATGCCATCCAGCCATCTCATCCTCTGTTATCCCATTCTCTTCCCCCAATCCCTCCCAGCATCAGAATCTTTTCCAATGAGGCAACTCTTCACATGAGGTGGCCAAAGTACTGGAGTTTCAGCTTTACCATAAGTCCTTCCAAAGAACACCCAGGGCGGATCTCATTTAGAAAGGACTGTTTGGATCTCCTTGCATTCTAAGGGACTCTCAAGAGTCTTCTCCAATACCACAGTTCAAAAGCATCAATTCTTTGATGCTCAGTTTTCTTCACAGTCCAACTTTCACATCCACACATGACCACAGGAAAAACCATAGACTTGACTAGACGGACCTTTGTTGGCAAATAATGTCTGCTTTTGAATATGCTATCAAGGTTGGTCATAACTTTCCTTCCAAGGAGTAAGTGTCTTCTAATTTCATGGCTGCAATCACCATCTGCAGTGATTTTGGAGCCCAGAAAAATAAAGTCTGACACTGTTTCCACTGTTTTCCCATCTATTTGCCATGAAGTGATATGATTGAATGCCATAATCTTTGTTTTCTGAATGTTGAGCTTTAAGCCAAGTTTTTCACTCTCCTCTTTCACTTTCATCAACAGGCTCTTTAGTTCTTCAGGCTTCCTAGTGGCTCAGATGGTAAAGCATCTGCTTACCTGGGATGCAGGACACCTAGGTTTGATCCCTGGGTTGGGAAGATCCCCTGGAGAAGAAAATAGCAAATCACTCCAGTATTCTTGCCTGGAAAAGGAAGAGTAGGTAGGAGGAGCCTAGTAGGCTACAGTCCATGGGGTCTGAAAGAGTCAAACACGACTGAGTGACTTCACTTTCACTTTCTATCACTTTACTTTCTGTCATAAGGGTGGAGTCATCTGCATATCTGAGGTTATTGATATTCCTTCCAGCAATCTTGATTCTAGCTTGTGCATCCTGCAGCCCAGTATTTCTCATGATGTACTCTGCATATAAGTTGAATAAGCAGGGTGACAATATACCACCTGATGTACTCCTTTTCCTATTTGGAACCAGTCTGTTGTTCCATGTCCAGTTCTAACTGTTGCTTCCTGACCTGCATACAGATTTCTCAAGAGGCAGGTCAGGTGGTCTGGTATTACCATCTCTTTCAGAATTTTCCACAGCTTATTGTGATCCACAGTCAAAGGCTTTGGCATAGTTAATAAAGCAGAAGTAGATGTTTTCCTACAACTCTCTTGCTTTTTCCATGATCCAGCAGATGTTGGCAGTTTGATCTCTGGTTCCTCTGCCTTTTCTAAAACCAGCTTGAACATCAGGAAGGTCATGGTTCACGTATTGCTGAAGCCTGGCTTGGAGAATTTTGAGCATTACTTTACTAGTGTGTGAGATGAATGCTCTTGTGCAGTAGATTGAGCACTCGTTGGCATTGCCTTTCTTTGGGATTAGAATGAAGCTGACCTTTTCCAGTCCTGAGGCCACTAGTGAGTTTTCCAAATTTGCCTGCATATTGAGTGAAGCACTTTCATAGCATCATCTTTCAGAATTTGAAATAGCTCAACTGGAATTCCATCACCACTAGCTTTATTCGTAGTGATCCTTTCTAAGGCTCACTTGACTTCACATTCCAGAATATCTGGCTCTCTAGGTGATTGATCACACCATCATGATTATCTGGGTCAGGAAGATCTTTTTTGTATAGTTCTTCTGTGTATTCTTGCCACGTCTTCTTAATAACTTCTGCTTCTGTTAGGTCCATTCTATGTCCTTTATCCAGACCATCTTTATATGAAATGTTCCCTTGGTATCTCTAATTTTCTTGAAGATCTCTAATCTTTCCCATTTTGTTCGTTTCCTCTATTTCTTTGTGTTGATCGCTGAGGAAAGCTTTTTTATTTCTCCTTGCTATTCTTTGGAAATCTGCATTCAAATTGCTCATATCTTTCCTTTTCTCCTTTGCTTTTTGCTTCTCTTCTTTTCATAGCTATTTGTACAGCCTCCCCAGACAGCCATTTTGCCTTTTTGCATTTTTTTTCCATGGGGATGGTCTTGATCTCTGTCTCCTGTACAGTGTCACAAATCTCATTCCATAGTTCATCAGGCACTCTGTCTATAAGATCTAGGCCCTTAAATCTATTTCTCACTTCTACTTTATAATCATAAGGGATTTGATTTAGGTCATACCTGGATGGTCTAGTGGTTTTACCTACTTTCTTCAATTGGAGTCTGAATTTGGCAATAAGGAGTTCATGATCTGAGCCATAGTCAGCTCCTGGTCTTGTTTTTGCTTACTGTATAGAGCTTCTCCATCTTTCGCTGCAAAGAATATAATCAATCTGATTTTGGTGTTGACCATCTGCTGATGTCCATGTGTAGAGTCTTCTCTTGTGCTGTTGGAAGAGGGTGTTTGCTATGACCAGCGCATTTTCTTGACAAAACTCTATTAGTCTTTGCCCTGCTTCATTCCATATTCCAAGGCCAAATTTGCCTGTTTCCCCTTTGTTTCTTGACTTCCTACTTTAGCATTCCAGTCCCCTATAATGAAAAGGACATCTTTTGGGGGTGTTCTAAAAGGTCTTGTAGGTCTTCATAAAACTGTTCAACTTCAGCTTCTTCAGCATTACTGGTTGGAGCATAGACTTGGATAACTGTGATACTGAATGGTTTGCCTTGGAGACAAACACAGATCATTCTATCATTTTTGAGATTATAGCCAAGTACTGCATTTTGGACTCTCTTGTTGACCATGATGGCTACTCCATTTCTTCTGAGGGATTCCTGCCCACAGTAGTAGACATAATGGTCATCTGAGATAAATTCACCCTTTCCAGTCCATTTTATTTCGCTGATTCTTAGAATGTCAACATTCACTCTTGTCATCTCCTGTTTGACTACTTCCAATTTGCCTTGATACATGGACCTGACATTCCAGGTTCCTATGCAGTATTGCTCTTTACAGCATTGGACCTTGCTTCTATCACCAGTCCCATCCACAGCTGGGTATTGTTTTTGCTTTGGCTCCATCCCTTCATTCTTTCTGGACTTATTTCTCCACTGATCTCCAGCAGCATATTGGGCACCTACCGACATGGGGAGTTCCTCTTTTAGTATTTGAACATTTTGCTTTTTCACACTGTTCATGGGGTTCTCAAGGCAAGAATACTGAAGTGGCTTCCCCAGTGGACCACATTCTGTCAGACCTCTCCACCGTGACCCGCCCATCTTGGGTGGCCCCACACAACATTGCTTAGTTTTATTGAGTTAGACCAGACTGTGTTCCATGTGATTAGATTGACTAGTTTTCTGTGATTATGGTTTGTGTGTCTGCCCTCTGATGCCTCTCACAACACCTACCATCTTATTTGGGTTTCTCTTACGTTTGATTGGGGTATCTTTTCATGGCTGCTCCAGCAAAGCGCAGCTGCTGCTCCTTACCTTGGACGAGGGGTATCTCCTCACAGCTGCCCCTCCTGATCTTGAACCTGGAGTATCTCCTTTTGGTCCTCTTGTGCCCGTGCAGCATATTATCAGATTCCAGGGAGTAGTACATGAATATCTTGCAGTGTGAACATTATTCTGTTACAGAAGAAAAATAGCTGATATTGAAAGAAACTAAGAGCAAATGCTACTTTTAAATGTTGAGTAGGCTAGCCAGGTCCTGAAACACCCAGGAGATTGCTGTCAGTTAATGAACAGAGTGTTGCTCCTTAAAATCCAGTAACGTGTAACAGTTTTGTCCTTAGTTTTGAGGATTCATAAAAATCAATGGGCAATAATTCCAGAGGTATTCCTTATGTTAAGTACTTGCTTAACCGAACATATATTGTTAGAGATTGACTGGTAACTACCATTTATTTTGCATCTTCTATATGTCAAATTCACCAAACCAAGTACTAATGCTGTCTCTTGCAATTTTCACTGCAACAATTAAAATTAGGTTTTGTTGTTCTTCAGTGTGGAAAATTAATATGAGTGTTTATCAACCTCCCCAAGGTAGCTAATGAAGTATCCTGGCAGAGACAGAATGTGAATCTGAATGATTTCAAGGCCTAGGCTTTCTCCACTGCAGAATTGCCAACATGTTAATTTACAATGTTGGATCCCCCCCTTACACTGACTATATATATATATATATATTTTTTTTTTTTAATTTGACTGACATATAGTTGCTTTACAATGTTGTTTAGATGCTGCTGTACAGCAAAGTGAATGAGCTTTACGTATATCTGCATCCCTTGGATTCCCTTCCAGTTTAGGTCACCACAGAGAATTCCCATAGCATTCCCTGTGCTATGCAGAAGGTTTTCTTTAGTTATCTGTTTTATACATAGTAGTGTGTATATGTCAGTCCCAGTTTCCTAATTCATCCCACGCACTCCTTTTCCCTTTGGTGTCCATACATTTTTTCTCTACATTTGTGTCTCTGTTTCTGCTTTGCAAAAACATTCATCTGTATCATTTTTCTAGATTCCACATATATGTGTTTATATACAATATTTGCTTTTCTCTTTCTGACTTCACTCTGATTACATTTTTATATCTATATTGAGGGTATCCCTTCCCAATTGCCAGAACAAACATAAGGTTAATAACTAGAATTTCCTTGTTGAATATAGATCACTGGAGAACAGTGGAATCCTATCAAAGAGCTAATATAAAGGCTGATGAAACATTCAAACATTCCTACCACAGAAATCATGCCTTAAATGTTGGAAATTGTTAGTCCTATTGAAAATGCTAACACCATCAATACAGTGGAATAAACATAATTACCTCATGCCCTTCTTTAATACTATTTGAGATTTTGAAATGAATTAAATCAAAGCCTTGGCAATTTTAGAAAGTAAGTCATTTGGATTTGAGACAGTTTCCCCATGTGTTGATTTTCTGACATCGATGTGATTATTGACTACTTATAGAAGAGCTTTTCTGTGCGGTGGAAAGACAGAGCCCTTTGAATACCAGACTCATGTGCTTGCTTTCATAGAGGGAGTCAGGAAGGAAAAAACAAACAAAAACCTCCAAAATTCCACAAGTCTATTAAACAGGAATAGTGACTGATGTGGGAAAACAAACAAATAGTTATTTCTGTCCCTCCACTCAATTTTTACCAAATATGTTTCCTTGATTATTTGGTAACAAGATCAACCTTGAGTTCTGTATTTGTGTGTGTGTGTGTGTGTGTGTGTGTGTTTGGCAACCTTGAGGTAAAGATGGGATACTAGGAAGAAACTTTCCCTTTCTAGATCTCTAAGTATGACTTAGCTATCACATCAGGAATCTATCAGGTGAATTCATCCTGTGGAACAGACTAGATGTAATTTTAGATATTTTTTGAAATCATTTCCATGAATCTTTTCTTTGAGAGCACCACTATGTCAAAAATTAAGGAGATATTTTTAGTACCAGTTCACTCTGCTCTTAACTGTATTTTAGCCCTAAGTTCTTGGAGTACAGTCTAATATAGATGATGTTGCTCTTGCTTCTTGAGGTTCTGGATTCATTGCATTCAAAATTTTAACTGTTTCTGCCAGATATGCCATGCTCTCTTGAAATCCGTCTTTTAAAAAGTCTGAAGCAGTTGGTCTTTTCCTTGGTGTTCCAAAAATAGCGCAACAGCATCTTTCAGGCTCATAAATCTGTGGATACACATTTCTCTCTGTCAATGAACACACTGCAAAGTGCAACAAAGCAATTTTGTAATCACAGATTTTGTGATTAAAATATGCATAAAAGAATGAAAGTAATCTGATTTTGACTCATTTCTTATGTAATTGACCATCTTATGGTTTAAACTAAAGTATTCTCTGATATC